>JAVTVY010017983.1:0-77656 GCA_036873755.1 Hanleya hanleyi
ATGGAGTTGAGTGACGTATCAATGTAAAGCAGTCGTGACGGATCATCCAGTCATGGGTGGGTACATGTAAAATTAGGATTTTTTCCCGAAAATATAATAGCGGAACACGGACTTTACGCCTA
Source organism: Hanleya hanleyi (assembly GCA_036873755.1). NCBI lineage: Eukaryota > Metazoa > Mollusca > Polyplacophora > Lepidopleurida > Hanleyidae > Hanleya > Hanleya hanleyi. Next base: position 123 of record JAVTVY010017983.1, read on the forward strand.
AAATAGTGGAAAACACCTATCAACCCTAGCCAAAATGGCTAATATCGGTCCTCGGGCTTATTGGGACCTGCCTATCAAGTCAATGGGGTGGGTGCATGTAAAATTAGGATGTTGTCCCGAAAATATAAAAAGCGGAAAGCGGACTTTACCCCTAAAATAGGGGAAAACACCTATCAACCCTATCCCAATTTCGGATCTCCAAGAGCTCCGGAGCTCCGAGTTCCAAGAGCTCCGGAGCTCCGAGATCCAAGAGCTCTGGAGCTCCGAGTTCCAAGAGCTCCGGAGCTCCGAGTTCCAAGAGCTCCGGAGCTCCGACGCCACCACCGGGCGTTGAAGCTCCGGAGCTCCGACGCCACCACCGGGCGTTGACGGGCGAGTGAGTGAGTGAGTGAGCGAGTGAGTGAGCGAGCGAGTGAGTGAGTGAGTGAGTGAGTGAGCGAGTGAGCGAGTGAGTGAGTGAGTGAGTGAGTGAGGACGCCACCACCGGGCGTTGAAGCTCCGGAGCTCCGACGCCACCACCGGGCGTTGACGGGCGAGTGAGTGAGTGAGTGAGTGAGTGAGTAAGCGAGTGAGCGAGTGAGCAAGTGAGTGAGCGAGTGAGTGAGTGAATGAGTGAGTGAGTGAGTGAGTGAGTGAGTGAGTGAGTGAGTGAGTGAGTGAGTGAGTTAGTGAGTGAGTGAGTGAGTGTGAGTGAGTGAAGCATGCACAACGCCCGAGAGGCGTCCCCAACGCCCGCCTTAACACATGGACGCACTAACGACGGTGAGTGAGTGAGCGAGTGAGTGGGATCCTACTGGACTAATGTAATGTCCGTTTTCATCATTTTGCGCATGCGCAGTATGGCCGTCGTATATAAAACAGGCATTTTGGGGATTCGTCAAATGGACCGTGTGGGGTATCAGTGTGAAGCTCTCGTGGGAAAAGTGGGGCGCTCACTTCCGGTTGTGTGGGGCGCTGCCCTCAGCCAATCAGAAGCGAGTATTTTGACCCAGTGCATTATGGGACGTATCCAAGATGGCGGCGTCTGCCTTCTGGTTCAAGATGGCGACACGTCTGGTGTCGAAAACTGACTATTTTGTCGGAATGTGGTCATCTGGTGTCGAAAACTGAACCTTGTATGGGTCCCGCCTAATTTGGTGTAGAGATGGACCACTATTGGTCCGAATGCGTCCTGTGGAGTGTCATCTTGTAGTTCTTGGAGTGCAGACCACGATTTGAAGGATGTTCACGTCATCTGTGATGTCATTGTTGACAATAGTAGCCATAGTGAGCATTTTGGAGCAGTGAATGAAGGTATTTGGTGTAGAGATGGACCACCCTTGGTTCGAATGTGTCGAGGGAAGTGTCATCTTGCAGTTCTCGGGGTGTAGACTCCATTTGGGGGATGTCCACAGCATCATCTGTACGAGTAGTAGCGAAAGAAAATGTTTTATAATTGGCTCAGTGCCAATTTTTTTCCCACGATTTGGACTGATGAGGGACACATGTTCATTCCTATATTTACAGATACTACCACCACCACCACCACACACCACCACCACCGCACACCACCACCACCACCACCACCACCACCACACACCACCACCACCGCACACCACCACCACCACCACCACCAACGCCATCACCGGGCGTTGACGCACCCTGGTGTACCCTATTCCCTACGGGCTATAGGGTACAGGGTGCACCACAGGTACGCGCGCATGCATGCGATGACGTCATTTCCGAGCTCTGAGCTCCACAAGCTTTGAGCTCCAAGAGCTCCGATCCAAGAGCTCTGCCACACGGGAGCTACCACCACCACCACCGGACGTTGACGACCGTCAACGCCCGGTGGTGGCGTTGGTGGTGGTGGTGGTGGTGTGCGGTGGTGGTGGCGTGTGGTGGTGGTGGTGGTGGTAGTGTCTAAATATAGGAATGAACATGTGTCCCTCATCAGTCCAAATCGTGGGAAAAAATTGGCACTGAGCCAATTATAAAACATTTTCGTTCGCTGCAACTCGTAGTGATGACGTCACCGATACTGATGACGTCACCGATGACGTCACAGATGCTGTGGACATCCCCCAAATGGAGTCTACACCCCGAGAACTGCAAGACGACACTATGGCTACTATTGTCAACAATGACATCACAGATGACGTGAACATCCTTCAAATCGTGGTCTGCACTCCGAGAACTACAAGATGACACCCCACAGGACGAATTCGGACCAATAGTGATCCATCTCTACACCAAATTAGGCGGAACCCATACAAGGTCTAGTTTTCGACACCAGATGACAACATTCCGACAAAATAGTCAGTTTTCGACACCAGACGTGTCGCCATCTTGAACCAGAAGGCAGACGCCGCCATCTTGGATATGTCCCATAATGCACCGGGTCAAAATACTCGCTTCTGATTGGCTGAGGGCAGCGCCCCACACAACCGGAAGTGAGCGCCCCACAAATGAGGGGCAATTTCCACTTTTCCTACGAGAGCTTCACACTGATACCCCACACGATCCATTTGACCAGGGATGGTCAACCACTCAACAAACCTCTACGAATCCCCAAAATGCCTGCTTTATATACGACGGCCATACTGCGCATGCGCAAAGTGATGAAAACGGACGTTACATTAGTCCAGTAGGATCCCACTCACTCACTCACTCACTCACTCACCGTCGTTAGTGCGTCCATGCGTTAAGACGGGCGTTGGGAACGCCTCACGGGCGTTGTGCACGCTTCACTCACTCACTCACTCACTCACTCACTCACTCACTCACACTCACTCGCCCGTCAACGCCCGATGCTGGCGTCCGAGCTCCGGAGCTCTTGGAATTCGGAGCTCCGGAGCTCTTGGAACGCGGATCTCCGGAGCACTCGGAACTCGGAGCTCCGGAGCTCTTGGAGCTCCGAAATTGGGATAGGGTTGATATGTGTTTTCCCCTATTTTAGGGGTAAAGTCCGCGTTCCGCTTTTTATATTTTCGGGGCAAAATTCTAATTTTACATGCACCCAACCGATTGACTTGATAGCCAGGTCCCAATAAGCCCGAGGACCGATATTAGCCATTTTGGCTAGGGTTGATAGGTGTTTTCCACTATTTTAGGGGTAAAGTCCGTGTTCCGCTTTTATATTTTCGGGAAAAAATCATAATTTTACATGCACCCATGACTGGATGCTCCGTCACGACTGCTTTACATTGATACCTCACTCAACACCATCGGACCACTGGAGACCCACCTAGACCCTAACACGTCTATTTCCATACACTCTGTCTACTGCGCATCAGTTCCACGCCATACTAGTCCAGGCGGATGTCCCCTCACGTATCCTTTACAACGAGACGTCATACTAGTCCAGGCGGATGCCCCCTCACGTATCCTTTACAACGATAACTCACTCGACCTCCTCGGACGACCAGGGGCCCAAATAGACCCCAAAATGTCCATTCCAATGCCCTTTTCTCACAATTCCCTGTCTGCGCATGCGCTGAATGTTGTCAACGGCCGAGACACTAGCCCGGGTGGATACTCCTTTACGAATGCTTCACATTGATACCTCATACGACTCCATAGGAGCAATAGTGGCCCACCCAGACCCCAAAACGTCTATTTCCATACCCTTTTCCCACAATTCCCTGTTTTCGCATGCGCAGACTGTTGACAACGGCCGAGACACTAGCCCAGACGGTTGCCCCCTCACATAGGCTTCACATTGATACCTCATACGACTCCATAGGACCAATAGTGGCCCACCTCGACCCCAAAGCGTATATTTCCATACCCTTTACCTACTGCGCATGCGCAAAATGACGCCAGTTCCACGTCAAACTAGTACAGGCGGATGCCTCCTCACGTATCCTTCACAACGATACCTCACCCGACTCCATAGGACCACTAGGGGCCCAAATAGACACCAAAACGTCTACTTCCATGCCCTTTTCCCACAATTCCCTGTCTGCGCATGCGCAGAATGTTGACAACGGCCGAGACACTAGTCCAGGTGGATGTTCCTTTACGAATGCTTCACATGGATACCTCATACGACTCCATAGGCCCACTAGTGGCCCACCCAGGGCCCAAAACGTCTATTTCCATACCCTTTTCCCACAATGCTCTGTTTGCGCATGCGCAGAGTGTTGACAACGCCCGAGCCACTAGTCCAGGTGGATGCCCCCTCAACTAAGCCTTCACAGTGATACCTCATACGACTCTATCGGCCCATTAGGGGCTACCCTAGATCCCAAAACGTCTATTTCCATACCCTTGGCCTACCGCGCATGCGCAGAATGACAATATTCCAACCCGATACCCATCCCATCGGATGCCCCCTCACATAGGCTTCATATTGATACCTCACTCAACTCCATCGGACCATTAGTGGCTCACCAAGATCCCAAAACGTCTATTTCCGTACCCTTTTCCCACAATTCCCTGTTTGCGCATGCGCAGAATGTTGACAACGACCGAGGCACTAGTCCAGTCAGATGCCCCCTCACCTATGCTTCACATTGATACCTCATACGACTCCATCGGCCCATTAGAGGCTCCCCTCGACCCCAGAACATCTATTTCCATACCTTTGGTCTACCGCGCATGCGCAGAATGACGATATTTCAACCCCACTCCCAGCCAGTCGGATGCTCCCTCACATATGCTTCACATTGATACCTGACTCAACTCCATCGGCCCACTAGTGGCCCACCTCGATCCCAAAACGTCTATTTCCATACCCTTGGTCTGCCGCGCATGCCCAGAATAACGCTATTTTAACCCCACACCCAGCCCATCAGATGCCCCTTCACGACTGCTTCACATTGATACCTCATACGACCCGATCGGACCATCCGTACCCCATACAGGCATTTCCCCGTATAGCTTTAACCCTATCTGGCCTGGGCTTTTGGGGACCTATCCGGGTCTGGGGGGGGCCGAAATGGCCCCCCTAATTATTTTTCTTATCCCTTCAGCTAGGGGGTTGAAACTTACCACACTATACCCTTGGATCAAGCTCTACCAGATAATGTAAAAAAATCCAAGATGGCCGCTTTGATGACGTCACAGTGACGTCATTTTCAAAAACGGCATTTTTTGGTCGATTTTTCGGTCGGATATTCCGAATTTTCTATTTATGCAATTTCTCCGCAAAAACTGCATGATAAATTAGTAAATAGTAATATGATGCCAAATAAAATAGTTTTTGCCCACTTTTCATCGCGGAAAAGCAGAAATTTTGAAGAAATATGACAAAAACATCACTTTTCTGGTACCCCACGTGGACGCCATCTTGAATTTACCCATGATCCTCTGCTCAGGGGGTTATTCAAATGGGCTCAAAATGACCCCAATAAGATAAACTATAAAGTCCCGGAGTTTCAGCACTCCATTTTTTGCCGTTCCGGAGATAGCGCAGAAAGTTTGGTAGGGGGGCCATAATGGCTCCCCCCCCAGGCTTGGTAGGGTTAATATGCAAATGTTCGAATCAGGGAAGATAACCCGGCATTTGCCAAAAATCACAAAAGTACATTAAGAGTTACCTCCCTTTTGCGGGGAGCTCTCTTGAGGTGGTGGCGCCCCCTATCGGAATCAAGAGTTACCTCCCCCGGCAAAAGGGGACCTTTTTTAGCTTTTATCTACTACTGGTCTGAACCAACGGTTATACAAATCGGTGAAAATCAGCCCACAATAATTAGATAAAACATTTCAGCTCTTCCTCCGCTTCACTCGTTTGTCACCCACCTCCACTCCACCTCGAGCTCCTGTTCGCGAAGTAGGATTCACAGAAATATTTGCCTGGTCGATCAAAACAAAGAGACTAGTATCAAGAAATTCTTTATAACATGATCATGCAAATAATCATATCTAAAATAATGCTACATGTAGTAACACAAATTAGTTTCTAGACAAGTAGATCCAAGCATCCATGGATCACATCCCACGTAAACATTCTTTGGGGACAAAGTGGTTGGTAAAGAATACCTAAGATATGCCTACAGTAATCGATGGTTGACTGGATGATTTTTGAAGGTAGATTTATACTATCCCCCATATGTACAGCAAGAGACATTCCGAAGCTTTTGAATATGAAAAGTAGACCAAAATTATTTATAGCATCAACAGACAAGTCGCGAAGCCACTTGTCTTTTTCATGTTTGACTCCAATTTGCAGCTCAAAGTACTGTTTTCAAAACGGAGGATATTCACATTAACCAAACTCCCGTCTTACGTTGCATGGCCAATTTATTTCCGGTTAAATTCAAAATGGCTCTGGTATGAGATCATCAGAAAATCTCCCTTGTTTATGATGCCCATATAATTCGAGGGATTATTCTCAGCTCAGTGTGTTAAAAATGGTCAACTCAAAAGGGATCTCTCATGAAAGTCGAACAACTTATGCCTATTTTGAATTAGCAGAGACTTAAAGGAGTACTTAACCCATTTTATATAGGTTCCTATTACAAAGGTTAGACTCTTAAAGAAATATAACCAAATATTTTACTTTCGTTGAGGGCGATAACCTATTATATTTATTAGAATTTGTGAAGTCATGATCCCGCTTTGGGGTCGACGAGGGCGCCGCCATATTGCCTGTGGGATGACGTGACTGATGACGTCAGCATTCAGGATAACGTCACGGCTAACGCTTGATCCAGGGAGGTTCCAACTACGGCATTTGAATACTCTGGGTTCCAGTTTTAATTCAAGGAATAAACTGATGTGGCAAATCCCACGGGGGAAATTTCTAAAGGGAAATTGGTTTAGGCTATCTTCACCAACTGAAAAATTTCTTCCCCAAGTTTATCAACTGAGACTTGCTCGATTCTATTTGGACAAAATTTGAAACAGAACGGTAAACTAAAAGAGTGTCCTCTGCAATTGTCCAGTGATTTCAGTTGAACGACGACGGTTCTAAGTTCATAAACATTTTCATGATTACACTTGAACTACTAAAATCAACTAGAACGTCTTTGAATTGACTGGGTTCCTTCGCCTTCGAATTATCGGCATGACCAGCACGATCAACCTTAAATCTCCATGACGTTGTGACGTTTTTAGAGGAGTATAAACTCACTTCCGCAGTAGTAGCGTAAGTGGAAATTGAGGGGACTTTCACCCGGATGTAAAAATATATGAGGAGGATTGAGGAGGAACTAGTGGCGCCATCTGTACACATTGGTGGCAAAAACCCGCAACTCGATCTGCATATTGGCGGCTGTGTGGTGGTGGTGGTCAAAATGGCGGCTGTGTGGTGGTGGTGGTCAAAATGGCGGCCTGTGTGGTGGTGGTGGTCAAAATGGCGGCCTGTGTGGTGGTGGTGGTGGTCAAAATGGCGGCTGTGTGGTGGTGGTGGTCAAAATGGCGGCCTGTGTGGTGGTGGTGATCAAAATGGCGGCCTGTGTGGTGGTGGTGGTCAAAATGGCGGCCTGTGTGGTGGTGGTGGTCAAAATGGCGGCCTGTGGTGGTGGTGGTCAAAATGGCGGCCTGTGGTGGTGGTGGTCAAAATGGCGGCCTGTGGTGGTGGTGGTCAAAATGGCGGCATGTGGTGGTCAAAATGGCGGCGCAAGGGAGCAAACGAGGCGGTGGGGAGGTCACGGGGAGAAAAAACCCTCACATTACCCTCAAAAAAACCTCTAAGCCATATAATAATAATAAACATAATTTATAGGTGTTGTACCATGTTAATAGGATCAGTCTAGCATCTGTACCACCTTAGGGTCGAGCGTTTATTGTCCCGTGTATCTCCGCAGAAAATCAACAAACAAAATGGCGGCTCCAGGATGGTGTGGGGACGCCCTTTCCACATCACGGCGTCGATCCTAACCATAGCGCCATCTGCACACATTGACGCAAGGGAGACAACTCGTGTGGCCCAAGGGTATGGAAATAGCCGTTTTGGAGCTAGGGGAGTTACTCATGGTCCAATGGGGTCATATGAGGTATCAAAGTGAAGCTTATGTGAGGGGGCATCTGATGGGCTGGGTGTGGAGTTGAAATAGTGGCATTCTGCGCATGCGCGGTGGCCCAAGGGTATGGAAATAGCCGTTTTGGAGCTAGGGGAGTTACTCATGGTCCAATGGGGTCATATGAGGTATCAAAGTGAAGCTTATGTGAAGGGGCATCTGACTGGACTAGCGGCTTGGGCGTTGTCACCATTCTGCGCATGCGCGGTGGCCCAAGGTTATGGAAATAGCCGTTTTGGAGCTAGGGGAGTTACTCATGGTCCAATGGGGTCATATGAGGTATCAAAGTGAAGCTTATGTGAAGGGGCATCTGACTGGATTAGCGGCTTGGGCGTTGTCACCATTCTGCGCATGCGCGGTGGCTCAAGGGTATGGAAATAGACGTGTTGGGAGCTAGGGGAGTTACTCATGGTCCAATGGGGTCATATGAGGTATCAAAGTGAAGTTTAGGTGAAGGGGCATCTGACTGGACTAGCGGCTTGGGCGTTGTCACCATTCTGCGCATGCGCGGTGGCCCAAGGGTAAGGAAATAGACGTTTTGAGAGCTAGGGGAGTTACTCATGGTCCAATGGGGTCATATGAGGTATCAAAGTGAAGCATTCGTGAAGGGGCATCTGGCTGGACTAGCGGCTTGGGCATTGTCACCATTCTGCGCATGCGCGATGGCCCAAGGGTATGGAAATAGACATTTTGGAGCTAGGGGAGTTACTCATGGTCAAATGGGGTCATATGAGGTATCAAAGTGAAGCTTAGGTGAAGGGGCATCTGACTGGACTAGCGCCTTGGGCGTTGTCACCATTCTGCGCATGCGCGGTGGCTCAAGGGTATGGAAATAGACGTGTTGGGAGCTAGGGGAGTTACTCATGGTCCAATGGGGTCATATGAGGTATCAAAGTGAAGCTTATGTGAAGGGGCATCTGACTGGACTAGCGGCTTGGGCGCTGTCACCATTCTGCGCATGCGCGGTGGCCCAAGGGTATGGAAATAGACGTTTTGAGAGCTAGGGGAATTACTCATGGTCCAATGGGGTCATATGAGGTATCAAAGTGAAGCATTCGTGAAGGGGCATCTGACTGGACTAGCGGCTTGGGCGTTGTCACCATTCTGCGCATGCGCGGTGGCCCAAGGGTATGAACATAGACGTTTTGGGCTCGAGCGGGGTTTCTCATGGGCCGATGGGATCGAGTGAGGTATCCATGTGAAGCCTAGGTGAGGGGGTTACGCTAGGGTGTCGTATCCATTCTGCTGCGCAGGTCACGTGGGGGTTGTGACGTCACTTCCGGTTGGGGTGAATGGGGCGTGACCTTGGGTACATGTCTAGACTTGTTTGTGTGTTGATGTACTGGTTTTTTTTCCCCCCCACAATGGCGTTCACCTTCGGACGTGGTTTGGTGGGTCTGCGCAAGTGTGTGACGTCACTTCCGGTTTTCACTAAAACTACCTCCAAACCCAGAAGAGTTCCAACGTTCAACCCTCCGGGGTGTTTTCCCGCCCCGGCCCCCCGGCGCCCCGCAGCGCGCGCGGGTTCTCCGACCGCAGCGCGCGCGTCATCCCCGGCAGTGCCCGCGCGGACGCGGGTCAAAAGGTGAAAGGTCACCTCCAGGTCAGACGGTCCAATGTCCAATGAGACAATGTTGCGGCATCGATATATTCGGAGCTTGAACCACAAAAAGGAGATTGTAAATGAACCTGGGAAGGATGGGCAGGTCCATTTGGACCAATCAGCGGTCGAGAAAAAAGAGCCAATCAGCGGTCGAGAAAAAGAACCAATCAGCGGTCGAACAATCAGCCAATCGAATTGGGGCACTCACGGTGTGCTTTCGCTGACGTCCGCGCCTACATCTGGGTTCTTGTACACCCGGGTAATGTTTTCTGGACATGGATGGGTTACCTTTGGCTCCATTCTAGGCCACTGATTGGCTAATACGGTGTTCAAAGCCACTTTCATGCATTATGCTCATAGAACTTATAGTCATAATCTATACGTGTTGGACGAGTCTGTTCACTCACCGTATACACGTACCTCAATGAAATGCCCGCTCCAAACCTAGACCAAAAACACGTACTTGGTCTGTAGGCTGATTTCATTGGCTCTCTATTTTTACTATAGTGCTCTTGCATTCTAACATTGATGGGTTACATTTTGGCCCCATCCTACACCACTGATTTCAGTTTGACTGAATCTCCACATTGGGCATTTATGCATTATGAATAAAACACACAAGACAGGGTTTTTGGTGAGATCTCATTTTGTTTTTTATTCAGTAACAACAACAACGTGAGAACAACCACGTGAAAACTGAAGCCCAGAACAAGGGGCTTGTACATTGAAAGAATTGAAGCCCAGAACAAGGGGCTTGTAAACTGAAGCCCAGAACAGGGGGCTTGTAAACTTAAGCCCAGAACAAGGGGCTTGTCATTAACTTAAGCCCAGAACGGGGCTTGTACATTGAAATGATGGGCGGCCCAGTCATAGACGAGTACATCGCGGTCCTCGGCTTTGGGATACTCGTCAAACATCTGTACGATGGTAGATAAGGGTCTTCCCCGGCATCGATGGTACAGGTAAAACAAGCAATATTGTCCGCACACGCTACTGGTCAGGCTTTGCAACGTTTGACTGTTCCAACACCACGTCTCTGTGCCTTGATCCATGAAGTCTGTTAAATCGGGATGGAGGGATGGCAGGCCGTACGGGTCAAAGTATTCGCCCTGCTGTTCTGTCAAGTACACGGCCACCCAATGTTCACCGGGTCGATCCATCGGGTCCGTGTTGAGAACGTAAGCAGCAGGATACATACGGTCTAATGGAACACATCTCGGGCGAACACCCCTTGAAAGACCATACGTGTCTCTGGGTCATTCTCCAGCACGGTGGTTATCTGGTCTGTATCCATGTTAGGTGGAGAAGTCACACAGGACGTTGCGCGCCTTGTCCACTTGAATGATGTTGTCAAACTCGGCGTAGCAGATCGCATTGACAGTGGTCGCCAGGGCTCGTGCAAAGTGGATTTCCACCCGTAAATTGCCTTGCTTGGCCAGGGTCAGCTGATGGTCGTTCTCTAAGGTGGGGGTCAGATCGAAACAGAACAACGTGTATCCGTTCGCGTAGTGCTCCCGACTGATGAAATTCCCTTCGTCCTGGTTGATTTGACCGGTGGCTGTAAACAGGCTCTGATAGGCTCGAATGAAATTCCTGAGCCCAAAGTTCGGTGTTAAGGCCGTGGCTGGCACCTGTTGTCCATCCACATGCAGGGCCACAAAATTGATGCCGAAATGTTGAAAGTCAAACGGATTCTCTGGGTAGGCTCCGCTGAAACTGGTATTTTCCACACAGGCCAGGATCAATCGCTTGGGTAGTTCCCCAGGAACAGGTTTTCTTTGTTGGCGCCCATATTTCCAGCAGGCACAGAGAACACTTTGGTTTGTACACGTCGGATAGGGTACTGGGCTGGTTTTGTTTCCAAGGCTTTCATGTGTCCCAATTGAACGGCTGGATTCGGTTTCACTTTTCGGACATACAGCACTGCCTCTTGGATGACAATCTTATAGTCCGCTGCATGCCCGTCTACGTTAGTGGCCATCAAGGCGAAGGTCGGAGGCGCCCGTATCAGTCGGATTTTGATGGGGATCTTGTTCAAGAGGTACCGGTCTTGCATGAACATGTCTGTGTGCAGTCGACCCATCATATCCACCGAGGCACTGTTCGCAGTGAAAGCCTTCCGTTTGTTATATCCCACATTGTCCACCGTGTCCATGTGCTCGGGTGTGTCCTGGTAGAATAAACCGGCTGTCAGCTGAGACTTTTTAGCCTCTCGGCCATACGACAACAGTGTCTCGATGTAGGCTCGGTACGGGTACGTGTTGGTGGAGTCACTGATGAGTTTGTCGCTAAGAAAAATATCCACCTGTTGAAACATCGAGTGCAGCCAGAGATTCGTCGGGCCCACCGTTGCTTGGTCAACGATTCTGGTGCCATCCCCACTGACCACCTTGGCTTTCACATACAAGTATGTATGGGCTAAATCCACATAGGCCGTATCCGCATTACTGATGGTGAACTCGATGGGCCCGGTTTCGTTGATGCTGGAGAGCGGGAGATGCTCCACCCATAATCCTTGTTCGGCACTTGTCTGTGTGGGCGGCACGGTCCACAAATCAAATTCACTGTTGGTGGAGGGGCAGGACTCGGCGTGGATCAAGGACATGTTTTAAGAAAAGATATCCTTTGTCTTCTTCGATGTGCGTCGTCGCTGGGTCAGTCGTCGACTGGTGCGTGGTCTCGGTGGGGCAGCTCTTTTATTCCCTACGGTGCGTTGTGCTTTGGCCACCAAGACGCCTCCCGCTTCTTTGGCCCGCCGTTTCAAGGCTTCTTTGGGTGCCGTACCCCCCAAGACATCACCGGCCACTTCCAGTCCACTGCGTACCGTTTGTTTACCCATTGCTTTCACCCCACGCGTCACCAAGGGCAGGAACGTTTTGACGATGCTGCCGAGTATGCTCCCTAGCCCATGTCTTCGTTGGATGCGTGCACCGCTAAAGACCGGAAAGCCACCCCCGGCCTGTTGGGCATAATAGTCCATATAGCTGCGTGCATCGCACTCGTAAGGTACTTTCATTATGCAAAGTGGGGAGCACGTGCTTGTCGAAAATGAAGTGCCAGCACCACTTTCCCGCGTTCGAATGCCACCGGTCGTCCCGTGTCATCTCTTATATCCACCGTGATCGTGTTGATGTCGGTTTCTCGTACGGGCAAGTAGAGCATGTGGGTGAAACTGTGGGTGACTTGATCTCCATACGTCTTTTTAATGGGGACTACCCGTAACAGAGGTGTGTTGATATCGGCCACGATGTGGTTGTCCACCACGTCCGAGTAGACGTAGAGTCCGTACATACCCGATTTCATATCCATCGGCATCTCGCCATGGTGTTCGGTGGGACCAGCGAACGTCTTTAGATCGAAACCCAGCATTTGCTGTAGGATAGGACTCAGTACGACACTCGCCTTGCCGGAGACGATAAGCTCTGCCTTGTCGTTGTGTGCGTTGTAATCGAAGGCCACGTGATTCTTGAAGGGATAGGATTTGATGGGTTTTGAAGTATTCGTGACCTCCCGTAGAGCCTTATAATGCAACAGCAGTCTTGTCATCCCACCCATGAACTCCTTGGGGGTATCGTATTGGCCTTCGGGCAGGGTGAGTCGAGTGTTTTTGCCTTCGTAGGTCACCTCGTACCACACTTCATTGGCTCGCACGTTGTACCATGAGTAAGGGTACTGAATATCCACCAGTCCACATTCCCACCGGCCAGGTAAATGTAACGGTTGTGGTAATTGAGTCACATACTTGGCCAAGGTGTTGTCAGGAAACACATCCAGCGAACTGTTACTGGGTAGGGTGAGGTAAAACATGGCGACTGAGCTGTCCTGCTGCTGCTGTTGGTTTTAATAGGTGTTCCAGGCCTTGGGCGGTTGTGTCCGGCGTCGTGTTCGTCGCGTTGACTTGCTACGTGTCACGGCTCTGGAGATGTGGGGTGTCCTGATCGAGGGTGGTTTTTTAAAGGTTTGAAAAGAAGGTGCCCGTTGTGGTGGTGGTGGAGTTTTGGGGGGTGACTCCGGTTCCCAGTCGGCTTCCCAAGAAGGTAGTGGGCCACTCGGCGATTGCTGGGTTTGCTGCATAAAGGCCCAGCGGTGGGGGTTCCCCACCAATTCCTGTGGTACATGCATGTCTTTCAAGCCTTGAGCGAAGACCTCCCATCCTCGAGGATCGGTGTGCGACCTGCGTTGACGCATCAGATCATTCACTAATTCCGTCATGTGGGTCCCCGGGACCACCTGATTCTGTACCAGGAGTTCGCCTTTATCATTCCATGTCATGTTAGGATTCTGTTTCATCCGTTGTAATACCAGGCCAGCTTGTTTCTTGAACGAGGCAGGTACACTCTTCAGCACTTCGTCTTCCACCCACTGTGGGGCTGTGGGTGGTACCCCTGGTAATGGCGGCTGTTGGAGCGGTGCTGAGGTCGGCGGTCTGTCACGTGGTGGTGGTGGTGGTGGTGGTGGTAGAGAGGGTTTTGTATTGGTCCATGTACGTCATGTACCGTTGAAGCGTCTCATTGTACCGTTGTACTTTCTCACTGTCGCTTAACCCCGGTCTCTGTAAGATCTGTTGCATCTCTCCATCGAGGGTGTTTATGGTCTTCACCGTAGGTGGGACAGGGTAGGGCGATTGGAGGTTTTGAAGGAATCGTGGTTCGACGAGGACCATTTTTTTCGTGTGGTTCATTGTCGGCCGAAGAGTCCACCCAATACTGGACCCAACACGGAAGCGGCCAACGGTGCTAAGATGGCCCCGAGAAAGCCGCCTTTCTGTAACACCTTTTTCTTTTGTGTTTGTGGGACCCGCTTCTGGACTAGGGTTCGGAGACCTGTCTTATGCTTGGCCAACTTGGTCTTCTGAGCCGGAGCGAGCGGTACGTTGCCTTTTAACAGGTTGTACCCGATCTCGCACAGACAGCGTACATGGTCAGGGTCCGCACCGCGTACAATGGTTCGGACCAACTCGGGTGGGGCCGTCTTCAATACACGGAGCGTGGGAGCGTGCTTCCGTACTCGCGCAGACATCATGTACAACTAATGCCAGAACCCACAACTCTGCTCTTTTTATCTACCTCAGAGACAAAGTCAACCCTGCTGTGGTATTCATTCTTTTTATTATATCCATTATCAAACACACACACATCCCAGCTGGGGGACCCACTGTGGGTGTGTTTACATTATTTTTGCAAGTACACGTGGTGGGTCTCTCCGGGAAAGATGCCGGTCCGTAGTCGAAGGTGGTCGGGGGTGGCTTGCTTGAGGTCGAAGAGCATATACCCGTGCTGAGGGGTTGTGGCATCTTTAAAGGCTTCCAACGCAAACGGTGTGCGGCCGGGATATATCTGTCTCGCCAGGTGCAGCAGTTGAGTGGTATCTCTCGGGTTTTTGAAGACGACCAGGTAGTGGGCATTTAAGCTGATGTTCCGATGTTCTTTGTTTTTACTGAACAGATTCTGCACAATGTAGATGATGCTGAGCCGTCGATGATGGCTGCCTTTGGTAAAGAGTTGGGTGACCCGCGCATCCGTCTCCGCCATGAGATCATCCAGAACCCCCAAGGTGTCGGGTTCCAAATCGGCCAGGTTGGGTAGGCCTTCCACGAACGTGATGTGGGGCATTGCTGCATACGCTTCCTGCCATTCTCCGTAACACCACACGACTCGAGCAATGGGTGGGGTGATCATGCTGTCGGCGTGTTGAAGGAGCTTCCTGACGAAGTGCGTTTTGCCGGAACCCGTCGGTCCTGCGATGAGACACGTGAAGGGATGCTGCCACCGTGGGTCCATGGTTCGAGGTGTATCCGTTGTCGTGGTAACCCGCTCTTGTAAATTTGGTACGAGTGAACTGGAGTGGTGGTGGGTACAACGTCGGTCGTCGTTGTCTGTACACTGTCAGGGATGATGATGGGGGTAGGTACACCGTCGGTGGTCGTTGTCTGTTCACTGTGAGGGATGAAATATGGTGGGTCTTGAGACGTAGTGGGTGTTCTTGGTGTAGGTGTAGAGCTTACACTCGACGTGGCTTGTACACGGGGTGTGGTGGTGGTGGTGACTGGGCTCGATACGACTGGTGCTCTCTGTAGACCGGTTTCGCTGGTGGCTGGTGTTCTCAGTTGGTTAAGTAACGTGCTGACATAGGCTACGCCGTAAAACACACCTCCGTACAACACACTCAGCAGGGTTAGCACTATCACCCCAAAGCGCACTTGCGCTTTGCGCGTTTTGGGAGACGCTGTCTTCAGAGGCAGCTGCTGTTGGTCCATAGCACTGTGGTCGGACGTGGAATGAAGGATGACGGCAGTGGTGTCTGGCTTTATAGTCGTTTCACCTGGTTGGACGCGACCCAGGAATTGAAGGAACTGGGCCAGCCTTGCCATTTCACGAAATGAAACAGTTTGCCACGTCGACGTTCCGTTTTCAAAATCTGCTCCACCGTGTAGTAGTCTTGCTGTGTTTTTACGACAGGCTGTAATTCCGTCTCGTAAAACGTCCCTAGCAACGGTTCCCCTTGAAGATCTTCCAGTTCATAGACTCGCCGCTGTCGGGATAGGCGCCGTTTAATCAGGAAGTGCTCATCGCTCCAGTTGGGCAAGTAACTTTTCTCGAACTTGCCCTTGACTTTACTGATCCGTACAGGGTCCCCGACCTTGTACTCCGCCTTCGTCGTTCGCTGCAATGGCCTGGG
The DNA here is from genome assembly GCA_036873755.1 of Hanleya hanleyi. NCBI lineage: Eukaryota > Metazoa > Mollusca > Polyplacophora > Lepidopleurida > Hanleyidae > Hanleya > Hanleya hanleyi. The sequence continues at coordinate 16,350 of JAVTVY010017983.1, forward strand.
GTACAACACACGGCGGACTTGGGCTTCATTGCGTTGGGTCACGGTAATGGGCGCTCTCTCTATACTCCGATGATAGGCTCGATTGTAACCCCGCACCAATTTCGGGAGAACATCGATGTACCGCCTTGTATTCTTAGGTGAAATATTTATACATACGGCCTTTGAATGTCCTGTTGAACCTTTCCACCACGGAAGCCTTGGTCTCGTTGTGCGTATGGAAGAAAAACACCTTCTGGGCTTTCCGAAACTGTTGGAACGATCTGTTGAGGAATTCTGTGCCTTCGTCGGTTTGCAAATACAAAGGTTTGCGCCCGGTCTTGAAGATGTCTTTGAACGCCGCTATGAGATTCGCCCCCGTTTTCGTCCGGATGGGTACCACCCACGCATACTTGGATAGGATATCGATGCACGTCAAGATATACCGATTCCCATCGTTGTGTTTGGCAAAGGCGCTCATATCGACCAAATCCGCTTGCCACTGGGCATCTATTCCTCCCACGATGACGCGGTTCCGTAGAAAATGGCGACGGACAGATCGATGTAAGGTATAGGTGTCTTGTTTTCTTAACCAATCTCGGACTTGGGCACGTTGTATCCCCGGGGGTTTGGCCGCTCGATAGAGAGCCGACAATGCACTATAGGCCGCCGGACTGTCGGGACTGTAGTATAAGTTATCCAACACCTTCTCCCAGCGCTTCATGGTGACACAATGATGATGGACCCTGGCTCTATCGTTTATTTATAACGGGTATATCTTGGGTCGGAGTTTCTTTCTGATTTTCTTCGTGGGCTTCCACAGTGTCCATGGTAAATGACCAGTCCAACTCGTCTGATGACCGCTTGATAAGCACTTCATCCACATCTACCACAGCATCTTCCAATGCAGACCATAGATCAGGGTGAAGGGTAAAATGCACTGTATCCCCATCTAGCCGAGCCAATTGAGCAAAGAAAGGGCCGCGTCGGATGTACACATCGTGACACAAGTGGATGAGATCGCCGTCCAGTTCACCAGACAACACCCGTTTGAATTTGGTCCAGCCCTCCCGTGACAGACGAATGTGAGCCGGGCACGGTTGTGTAGGGTCCGCATCACAGATGTCTCCCACCACCTCCTCCATGATATCGACCTTATCCGCATACACGTGCAGGAAAACCTCGGGGGTCAAGCTGAGATACGCCAGTATCATATGCTCCGTCATGGTCAGTACGTGAATGGTACCAGAGTTGACTGTCTCGCGTATTTATAGGGAGAACCCCGTGAGATCAAAGGATCAGGTGGTCATGTCACTGGGCTGACTGAGTCTAGCCGGGTAATCAATGGCATCGTTGTCGGGTTCATGTAGTTGTTCATGGGGTTCTGCCGCTGCTTCTCTCAGGGCACGAGCCCACTCCAACTCGTCTGATGACCGCTCGTCCGGTGTAAACAGCTGGTCCACAATAGGCACCACTTTCTCCAAGGCTGTCCACAGATCGGGGTATAGGGTGAAGCCTCGCTTAGGGTCTTGGTAGCGGCCCAGGCGTGGGAAGAAGGTTGCACGGTATACGTAGATGGCATTGTCTATGTGGATGAGGTATCCATAGAGCTCGCCGCTCAACACCCGTTTAAATTTGGTCCAGCCGTCACGCTGTAGCGTCACCGTATTCGATACGGTCTCAGCGGGCGACCAGCAAACATCTCCACGGTCTTCCACGAGGGTAACTTTATCTTCATAGACGTGTAACCCCACCCGGGGTGTAAGGGGAAGGATGGCTCGTAGGACGGGTGACATGCTTGCTCCAATGACGACCGGTGAATGACACACACTGTGTCTGACCCTCGTATTTATACTGTCAATACCACAGCGCCAGGGTCAATAGGGCACAGACTAGTGTGAGGCCAACCAGCCGTCGCTGGTTCCGGCGTGAGCGCTCCTGGTCCATAGCCCGAGCATCAAGGATGGCTGTCATAGTCCAGTAGTGGTGAGTGATGGCACGCCTCTCCATCGAGTGCACTCTGTGAGGACCGCTTCTGTGAACTCGTGGAGGATCTGGCGTCGTCCCTCGTTGTCGTCGCCATCTGCAAACATGGACCGGACCACTGCTCGGTAACCCGTGAATGAATTCACCACGGTGGCATGCTGTAAAATGCGAGTCGCATGGGGCTGGATCTCCGCCATGGCTCTGCAACCGTAGAAATGAAGGTGTAGGATCCAGAGGGACGTGTTTTATAGACCAGATGTAGCTCTACGGGTGTAGTCCGTGATACGTACTATTCTGATGGGTTAGTCCAAAAAAGGGGAGCAACAACAACAACACAGATTACAGGTAAATCCTTTTTATTATGCGTGAACATCATAGGAATGCATATAATAACCTGTCTGTGAGGGTTTCCCACAATGGCGTTCACCTTCGTGTCTTTTCGGGTACGTCCGTGTCTTTTCGTTAAAGTCCGTGTATTTTCGGTAAAGTCCGTGTCTTTTCGGATCGGTGACGTCCGTGTCTATCATCCGGGTACTTCGCGTCTGCGCAATGCGGCTCAGTCGTACACCAGTCTCGATCCTCGACTTGGGGTAGAGTGTGCTAAAAATAGATTACCAGCTAGCGTGCTATAAAAGGGAAGCGGCCTTGCCGTTTCATCAGACACTCTGTCAACCATCAAGATGTTCACTTGCACAACTTGCCAGAAGCAGTTTACTCGTCTAGATAATTTACGACGCCACGAGGCCTCCACCCACAACGATGCACGGTATACTTGTATAACCTGCGCACGGTCATTTAATCGGGAGGATGATTTACTGCGCCACGAACGTTCATTCCACGAGGGCGCGACGGAACAATGTAAGGACTGTGGTCAACTCTTCAAACGAAGCAGTCAGTTGCTGCGACACCAACGGTTGATTCATGCCCCGTCTCCACGGTTTTGGCGACAACTTCCTACTGAAGAGGAGCCGCGGAAGGTCAGACCCAGTGAAGATAAGCCCGGGGAGACGAACGCCACTGGTGATGCGATGACGGAGAGCCCGCCTATACCAACAGTTGGGAAGAGCCTGGATTTCCAGCCGGACCCCACCGTTACGGTTTCGAGTCATACGTCATACATCGAACATTTTCTGGACGAGCCCATAAATGTTCCTAGCGATCTCTTACCCGAATATCATCCAGAGAGTGACATCTCTCGGCGCCATTGGACCATGACACGGCACTGTTTCCACCGTCATCGCCCTATTCAAGATATCTACAATTTCCCACTGACCAAGCTCACCCGTCTACGCAGCTACGTGGAAACCATCTTCAATGACCAACCTACGGCCTTCACATTAAATGTAGCATTTGGGTACATCTTATGCCATCAGATGACGGATGAATTGCGCTATTTCTATTCCAGTGCCCTCCACCCAGTGTACGACCAACCGTTTACCATCATTAACCGGGGGTCACTAGAGATGATGCTTGACCAAGTGGAACAATTGGATGTCTTGGGATGGGCCCAACAACAACGACCCAACACCAAGTGGACAGTGAAGAGGGTGACCAATGTTACATTTTTCCTTACCAAGGTGATTCACCACAGCCATCGGTTGAATGTGTCACTCGTGCACTGATGAATACCATAACATGTCGTACGTACTCTCTATGTCTACATGCTGATCATTGACTTGAGCTCAGTAAACACTTGTACCTAATGTGACGGTGCGTTAAAACATGGTGTTTGATATTTCAATTTTGTTTTGCTGAAAACATACTAAACATACCCAGGGCGGCTCCCCCAGCCTGGGTATGATGTAACATTGGGGATAATAAACTGTATGAACATTGCTGAACTTGTCGTTATTCATATTGGACCGTCTGACGTGGAGGTGACCTTTGACCTTTTGACCCGCGCGCGCGGGGCACTGCCGGGGATGACGCGCGCGCTGCGGCCGGAGAACCCGCGCGCGCTGCGGGGCGCCGGGGGGCCGGGACGGGAAAACACCCCGGAGGGTTGAACGTTGGAACTCTTCTGGGTTTGGAGGTAGTTTTAGTGAAAACCAGAAGTGACGTCTGTGCGCAGACCCACCAAACCACGTCCGAAGGTGAACGCCATTGTGGGGGAAAAAAACCCCCCAGTACATCAACACACACAAACAAGTCTAGACATGTACCCAAGGTCACGCCCCATTCACCCCAACCGGAAGTGACGTCACAACCCCTACGTGACCTGCGCAGCAGAATGGATACGACACCCTAGTGTAACCCCCTCACCTAGGCTTCACATGGATACCTCACTCGATCCCATCGGCCCATGAGAAACCCCGCTCGAGCCCAAAACGTCTATGTTCATACCCTTGGGCCACCGCGCATGCGCAGAATGGTGACAACGCCCAAGCCGCTAGTCCAGCCAGATGCCCCTTCACGAATGCTTCACTTTGATACCTCATATGACCCCATTGGACCATGAGTAACTCCCCTAGCTCTCAAAACGTCTATTTCCTTACCCTTGGGTCACCGCGCATGCGCAGAATGGTGACAACGCCCAAGCCGCTAGTCCAGTCAGATGCCCCTTCACCTAAACTTCACTTTGATACCTCATATGACCCCATTGGACCATGAGTAACTCCCCTAGCTCCAAAACGGCCATTTCCATACCCTTGGGCCACCGCGCATGCGCAGAATGCCACTATTTCAACCCCACACCCAGCCCATCAGATGCCCCCTCACATAAGCTTCACTTTGATACCTCATATGACCCCATTGGACCAAGAGTAACTCCCCTAGCTCCAAAACGGCTATTTCCATACCCTTGGGTCACCGCGCATGCGCAGAATGGTGACAACGCCCAAGCCGCTAATCCAGTCAGATGCCCCTTCACATAAGCTTCACTTTGATACCTCATATGACCCCATTGGACCATGAGTAACTCCCCTAGCTCCAAAACGGCCATTTCCATACCCTTGGGCCACCGCGCATGCGCAGAATGCCACTATTTCAACCCCACACCCAGCCCATCAGATGCCCCCTCACATAAGCTTCACTTTGATACCTCATATGACCCCATTGGACCAAGAGTAACTCCCCTAGCTCCAAAACGGCTATTTCCATACCCTTGGGCCACACGAGTTGTCTCCCTTGCGTCAATGTGTGCAGATGGCGCTATGGTTAGGATCGACGCCGTGATGTGGAAAGGGCGTCCCCACACCATCCTGGAGCCGCCATTTTGTTTGTTGATTTTCTGCGGAGATACACGGGACAATAAACGCTCGACCCTAAGGTGGTACAGATGCTAGACTGATCCTATTAACATGGTACAACACCTATAGATTATGTTTATTATTATTATATGGCTTAGAGGTTTTTTTGAGGGTAATGTGAGGGTTTTTTCTCCCCGTGACCTCCCCACCGCCTCGTTTGCTCCCTTGCGCCGCCATTTTGACCACCACATGCCGCCATTTTGATCACCACCACCACAGGCCGCCATTTTGACCACCACCACCACAGGCCGCCATTTTGACCACCACCACCACAGGCCGCCATTTTGACCACCACCACCACACATGCCGCCATTTTGACCACCACCACCACACAGGCCGCCATTTTGACCACCACCACCACACAGGCCGCCATTTTGACCACCACCACCACACAGCCGCCATTTTGACCACCACCACCACACAGGCCCCCATTTTGACCACCACCACCACACAGGCCGCCATTTTGACCACCACCACCACCACACAGGCCGCCATTTTGACCACCACCATCACACAGCCGCCATTTTGACTACCACCACCACACAGCCGCCAATATGCAGATCGAGTTGTCTCCCCCCAGTGCGGGTTTTTGCCACCAATGTGTACAGATGGCGCCACTAGTTCCTCCTCAATCCTCCTCATATATTTTTACATCCGGGTGAAAGTCCCCTCAATTTCCACTTACGCTACTACTTTCCGCTCATCTAAAAACGTCACGCACTGGTCCAATGGCGGCGCCCAGTGCACGCCGTTGCGAGCAACAAATAGTCAATATTTCCTTTATTTCGCATTCTATCAACATAAGTTTTATACAATAAGGTTTGGAATACAATTGCTGATAAATATAGTCACACTCAAAAATAAGGTAAGTAGTCCTTTAAACTCAGAATATGACAGATTTATTCAAATTAGTGGCCATTAGGGGTCATCTGAAAATCATGCTCGAATGATACAAGGCATTTTTATTAGAGCAATATGAAAATTTGAAAGAAAATAAAGAGATCGCTAGTCGCAGCCGGATACCTTGCATCCATTTTGGAACGATTTACATATCCATATGAATAATACTTGATGGTCAAATTCATGATGTCGGCCATGTGATGTCACCTGAAAATCTCGCTTTTCCATGTTGCTCCTATAACTCGATTCAATGTGTAAATTGTTCACTTTGTAACCGAATAGTCCCAAATAGTCTAGAAAATTAGATTCGGTAGCTCGGGCAGATCAGCTCAAAGAAATAACTTATCTGATGTTAATTGATGAGCATCGAGGAAGTCTGATGGAGTACACGCCTCGACATGGACTAAACCTGGTAAATGGAAGAATACCCAGAAAAAAGTAACCTGTAATGCCCGACGTCGTACGGGTTAAATTTCTCGTGTTCGTTTTACATAACATAAACTAGATTTGATTCCGCACTACCACTGCGTGCAGCAAACGATTAGAACGAGGCGAATAACCATGCCATGCTTCTAAGTTTCAAGGTTGTTCATTAAATAGCAACCCTGATACGGGCCGGACCAGAAACTGTTCACATGCAGGCGGGATAAACGGCTCTATGGAAAATCTTCAAAGCTAGTAAGAAACCAGACAGTGCACATCTGTAAGTACTACATGTAACCATCTTCCATGCAAGCGTCGAAGATATGCATCAAATATTAGATAAAATATGGATCGAACAAGAAATTATTCACTGACAATATAACGGGCCATAATTCATTGAAACGGGTAAAATACCTGACAGTCCACATCCACAACTTACTAAACATCTCCCCTGTATAGTGTTGAAGTTGCCCATCACACTGTAAAGTCACCGGACAACGAATTAATGACGAACGGGGTAAAGGGTCATAACTATGTAGAAAATCATTGAAGCGCGTAAAAGACCGAGCGTATCCGCAAGGTACTAAGCATCTTTCATGTAAATTTCGAAGTTATCCGTCAAACAGTATCCGAGATATGGACTGGACAAGATATTATTGCCTGACGGTATAAAGGAACTCAACTCTTTTAAAACTAATCGAAACGCGTAACAAAACCTGAACGGTACTTAGCATCTTCTATGTGAGCTTCGTAATTTTCTATGTAAGTTGTCCATCAAATATAGCAACCGAGGTACGGTCTGGATAAGAAATTAGTGACTGTTAAGATAAAGGTTCTTAACTCTGTAGAAAATCATCAAAACGCGTAAAAAAATCCCTCACAGTACACATCTGCAACTGAATAAGTATCTTCCATGTAACTTTCGAAGTTGTCCATCAAATAGTAACCGAGATATGGTCCGAACAAGAAATTGTTGACGGACGGATGACCGAACGCCCCGACGGACAGGCCGATTACAAGAACTCGCAGTATGTAAATAGCTTTTTTGCTCGGTGTGGATGGCTTCCGACGTTATACATGTATCAGTCAGCCAGACCCCAGAAAGATGCCAAAATTTGGATTCGATGGCATCTCTTTGATACAAGCAAACAAACTGCATAGATGTGACAGCTAAATGTCCAAGATCGGTATCTGAGTGGTCGACACTATGGTGAATGGTCATATTTGATTATTATATAATGACGTAATTAAACATGTGACGATATTTATACGCAATACAACCGTTAATTTGCGAAAACTTACAGGATTCTCTTCATCTTGGTGTTTATTTATATGTTTTGATGGCGAGCGAATTTGATTATGCTGATAGAAATGCAATTGGATTATGTTTTAACCCTATCTGGCCTGGGCTTTTTGGGACCTGTCGTGCATGGCCTGGGGGGGGGGGAGCGAAATGGTCCCCCTAATTATTTTTCTTACCCCTTGAGCTAGGGAGCTGAAACTTACCACACTATACCCTTGGGTCAACCTCTACCAGAAAATGTAAAAAAATCCAAGATGGCCGCTTTGATGACGTCACAGTGACGCCATTTAAAAAAACGGCATTTTTTGGTCGATTTTTCGGTCAGATTTTCCGAATTTTTTATTTAGGCAATTTCTCTGCAAAAACAGCATGATAAATTAGTAAATATTAATGTGATGTGAAATAAAATAGTTTTTGCCCACTTTTTATCGCAGAAAAGCAGAAATTTTGAAGAAATATGACAAAAACATCACTTTTCTGGGACCCCACATGGCGGCCATCTTGAATTTGCCCATGATCCTCTCATCGGGGGGTCATGTAAATAGGCTCAAAATGACCCCAATATGATAAACTATAAAGTCACGGAGTTTCAGCTCTCTAGTTTTAGTCGTTCCGGAGATAGCGCAGAAAGTTTGGTAGGGGGGAGGGGGGCATTTCGCCCCCCCCCCCCGGCAAGGTAGGGTTAAATATGAACGTTACCTAACACTTCAAAATAACCACGTAAAATGCCCGACTTGTATATTGTACATACGCATAATCCAACTTCCCGTTCAATTTATTACATTAGTTGTATCATCTGTTAAATATTTGGAAACGTGTCCAAGGTGGCATAGACATCGCGCTCAGTGAAACCATTGAAATTTGCAGAGTACGATATTATGTTTGATTATCACAGATATCGCACTCTCTCATAATAAATACAGAAATATGGCCTGAGGCTATTTGATGGCAGTTATAATCCACCCCCCCCCCCACCACCCCCTCCCCTCGGGGATTATTGTACCTTATGATATTAGGTAGCTTATGGCATGTCCTTTAGATATCCACCTGTTTGTCAGCAGGATATCGATACAATAGAAGTACAGGCTGGGTGGAAACCATGTTACATCGACCATTTTTGTCACTTGAAAAAGTGTTACCCCTAGTTTACGGTGTTTACTGAAATTTACCACACAATATTTCACTATAATGTTCTTTCAGCAAATCTAATTAAAATTTCCTGAACTAAGGATTGATGACGTCACAGTGACATCATGGAAATATAGAATACAATTTTTGTCGTTTTATTTGCCCATTTTGGACAAAAAATCCCAATCCTCAAAATTTAACTGTTAAATCCGAGGGATCTCACATCAAAACCTGACACCTTATGCCAATTTGGAATCAATTCGCATGTACCTAACATAAAGATATGATGACCGATTACAAAATGGCCGTTATTTTGGGTTATTTGAAATCATTCCTTTTCGTGTTGCTAGTATAGTACAATGTATCATTCTCAGTTCATGGAACTTAAACAGTCTGTAATTATGGTTTAATGTATTACGCCATATTTGAATCTATTTGCTTATTCCATAGATTGAGATATAATATTTGTGAAATTCAAAATGGCATTCATGCAGGGATCATCTGAAATTCACTCGGCATGTTGCTTGTATAGTTAAATGCATTATTCCTACTCATTTTGTAAATTTAGAGAAACCAAGTGGTCTGTAATCAAAGTCTAACATATTGCACCCATTTTGAATCTATTGTTATATCCCTAAAAATTAAGATATGATGATTAAATTGGGGGTCATCTAAAAATCACATTTTTTCATGTTGATCGTATAGTTCGAGGTATTATTCTTAGTTCACTGGACAAATTTATCAAAACCAAGGGATCACCAGTCACAGCACAACACCTTATATCCATTTTGAATCTATTTCCTTATCCCTCAGGTTAAGACATGGCGGTCAAATTCAAACTGGCAGTCATGTAGGGTCAATTGAAAATCTCGCTTTTTTCTGTTGCTCGTATAACTTGAGGCATCATTCTTAGCTCATTGGACAAACGTATCAAGACCAAGGGATATCCAATAGTAGGACAACACGTTACGCCCATTTTGAATCTATTTTTATATCCATCAGGTTTAGAAATGATGGTCAAATTCAAAATGGCGGTCATGTAGGGTCATCTGAAAATCGCGCTGTTTCATGTTGTTCGTATAGTTCTTAGCTCATTGGACTTTGTCAAACCCAAGGCATCTCCAACATATCTCAACACCTTACGGCCATTTTGAATCTATTTCGTATTCCCCAGGTTAAGACAGGATGGTGAAATTCAAGATGGCGGACACGCATGGTCATCTGAAATTTCCGCTTTTTCATGTTGCTCGCATAGTTGAATTGCACAACATCATGTATTGATATTCAAATGATTTATCAAATTTACTATCACTAATTGTTACGATCGCGCCTGATTTGAAAAAGCAGTTTTGTTGTAATTAAATGGAAACCAATATTTGTATAAATATATAATTATTTTTCTTTTGTTCGTATACTACAATATTATACGTATTATAATACAACTTTCCGTGTATAATTGTGCGAGATATAATCCTATCCTGTATGTTAAAGGAACCGTGGTTGAGTGCGTCCGTACCACTGGGTAGTGATATGATCGTAGAAATGTTGCCCTGTGACTATTGGAGGAAACGTGTAAGTAGTATAGAGGAGACCGATTGATATTCATTGACCTACTTTCGTGTGGAGGTCACGGGGAGGTTACGTGATCACTATAGTTCAAGGTCATTTGAATGATAGGAATGCATGTACTGTATGCTCTCACTCCATCGAGGTTTTTCCATTCACGTGGAGGTCACGTGATCACTATAGTTCAAGGTCATTTGAATGATAGGAATGCATGTACTGTATGCTCTCACTCCATCGGGGTTTTCCCATTCACGTGGAGGTCACGTGATCACTATAGTTCAAGGTCATTTAAATGATAGGAACGCATGTACTGTATGCTCTCATTCCATCGGGGTTTTTCCATTGGGACTTGTGCGCAGGTGTATGGCGTCACTTCCGGTAGGCGTGAATCGGGCGTGACATGCATTCTCGTCTCGCGAGACTCCCTACTGCGAGAAAGAGTCTCACGTGTAAATGGGAGTCATCCCCCCAAAATTTGGGGGGTGAGTAGGCGGCGTATGGTTTTCACCGTCTGTATCCGTCTTGTCATTGACCTGCTGACTCCGCCGAGTTAGAAGCGAATTGCTAAACATAACGTGGGCTATATAATTGGAAAATGACTCTTTCCGTTTCGGAGCATATCAATCGCGAACAAATTATTGTCGGTATGTATACTTGGCCGTGAAAGCGAGTTATCTAATAAAGGAAGTAGTTCACACAGTTCCGATCCATTCTCAAAGAGAGCCGTGTCTACCGCAAGACGGTACATCTTCGGAAAATTTATTACCTATCCCAGGTTCTCAGCGTGACATGTACTTGATCAGGGCAAGGCAGTTGCAGCATTTCTGTTCTTCATTCACTACATAGTATTGTTCACACGCCCTATGATATGTACCTTTGTTGCTATCATTATGCAAGTTTTGTTGTTAAAAAAATAGAACTGAATGTTGAACTTTATTTATGGCCTACTCGTTTGAAGCAGCAGACATAAATTTAGTTGACCTAGATTCTGCATTGAAGATCAACCATTGAAACGCGGAAAACAACGAATTACGTCAATTATACCGTATTTTCGCCTGCACGTTGTCTGATCGTACTATTCTTGTTTATCTGATGATGCTAAACAATAATGATCTTGTGATCTTTGGGTTAGGTCATAAATTTTCTGAAGATGTACCATTTTGCGTGTCTACCCGCGGGAGAATAGTCCCGGTCGAGCGAGTGATGTCATGCTGCCTCGCTTTGAGATTGGAGATTCAAACATGTCACCAGTTTACATGAGAGTCGCTTTGGTCTCCCGCGGATAGACACGGCTCTCTTTGAGAATGGCGTGACATGAGTAAGACTGACCTAGTTCTTGTATCGAACGATATGAATGCATGTACTGACTTGTATCTGGGGTTTTTCCATTCATCCGGATCCTTGTGACCTTGTATGATGCAACACCAAAGGTCAATGAGAGTCAATGAGTGCACTTGGGCATGTACTGACCTGTATGCTCTCATCCCATCCATCTGTGTGCGCAGGTGTTCTGAGCAAGTGTGACGTCACAGCATATTGACTCACATTTAGTAGTATAAAAGCGCATTTCGGGCCTTATTGACCTTGCGACGAAATGCGCAGAGGATAGTATAGTAACAGTATATTGACTCACATTTAGTAGCATAAAAGCGCATTTCGAGTCCTATTGACCTCGCTGTGCAATGCGCAGAGGATAGTATAGTAACAATATATTAACACATATTTAGTAGTATAAAAGCGCATTTCGCGCTCTATTGACCTTGCGGCGCAATGCGCAGAGGATAGAATAGTAACAGTATATTGACTCACATTTAGTAGTATGAAAGCGAATTTCGGGCCCTATTGACCTTGCAGCGCAATGCGCCGAGGATAGCATAGTAACAGTATATTGACTCACATTTAGTAGTATAAAAGCGCATTTCGGGCCTTATTGACCTTGCGACGAAATGCGCAGAGGATAGTATAGTAACAGTATATTGACTCACATTTAGTAGCATAAAAGCGCATTTCGAGTCCTATTGACCTCGCTGTGCAATGCGCAGAGGATAGTATAGTAACAATATATTAACACATATTTAGTAGTATAAAAGCGCATTTCGCGCTCTATTGACCTTGCGGCGCAATGCGCAGAGGATAGCATAGTAACAGTATATTGACTCACATTTAGTAGTATAAAAGCGCATTTCGCGTCCTATTGACCTTGCGGCGCAATGCGCAGAGGATTATACCTTAGGCGTATGGAATGCATGTACTAGAACATCCGGAACCTCTTCAACATCCGGGTTTCCCAGTGCGTCGTCCCTCCGTCTTTTTATCCGGGACCTCTTCAACATCTGGGACTTCTTCAACATCCGGGCTTTCCCACCGGCCCGACCGCACGCCTGCGCCGATTATCCGGCCGCACGCCTGCGCGGGTTATCCGGCCGCACGCAGGTGATATCACATCAAAATATTATATTGGTTCCACGTGTCATATTTTAGATATATTAAAAATATTGTTGAAAGCGAAGTTAAATTTTATTCACTCACTCACAATGTACTATGTGCCTGTACATGTAATCTGTCCATGTACATATTCATGTACTCTGTGCATGTCCATGTACTATGAACACAGTATCCTGATAATATATATATCATAACATACCCACGCTGGGGGAGCCGCGTTGGGTATGTTTACAATTCAAAAATACTTTTGTCCAATCAGAGGCCACCATTTGGTGCTGTATCTGTCATATTCGTTCTTGCCCGTTAGATGTATTCTCGGCTGCTCTTGTCCAATCAGAAGTCGCCGTTTCAGAAAGTTCCATCTTTGCTCGGTGTGACCTAAGCATCGTCGGGCAGTTCAGGATATTGTTCGGGCAGCATGTCCTGAAACAGTTGTTTGCGCATTCTGATCGCATTTTCCAGGGCCTCGGTGGGTGGTAACCCCATATCCTCTTCCAAGTGATGCTTGGTCGTCATGATGGACCTGTGCGTGGGATCTCCTTTCATTTCAAGCGGCAGCAGGCTATACCGTTTACAGATGGCCATGGCTGTTTTCGTGATGCAGGGGCGGATTTCGGTGGACGCCTGTTGTAAGTTATCCTGTCCGCCGTCTTCGATTACCGCAGCATAAATACGAATAGCTTCATGCACAATACTATCCCAGAAGGTAGGTTCTGCCTCACTTCCTGGGATGTAGACTGACTATCCGAGGTCAAGCTCTCCATATCAGTAGATAGACTGTCAGCAATCTCGGATTCGGTATCAGTGGATACACTCTCAGCAGTCTCTGTTGTTGTATCAGTTGGTGGACTCTCATCAGTCTCTGTATCGGCTTCTTGTGCATCCAAGTCTGGATGGAAAGTCTTCTGGTGTCGCATCATATCGTAATGTCTGGTGAACGTGCGTTCCCACTCAAAGCAAGTATAAGCCATGTTGATGGTTGAACGTCGGCTGTGCGTGTTTTTGGAAATACACTTGCTTTTATAGACAGTAACGCTCGTCAACGCTTAGCTTAACGCTTCAACGCCCTGGTGATTTAGTTCAGAAATTAGCCCAGAAGTTCTGATTTTCATGGAATTGACACCAATACATCGAAATGCAGTGACGCCCGTCAACGCCCGTCGTTACGCCTTAACGCCCTATCGCCCCTTTCAACGCCCGTCTTAATACCTATCTCAACGCGTTATGCATTGTCGATCATCATTGGACGGACATTATTATGTTGGAGGTTGAAGAAGATAATTTCCCGTCTCCAGCTGGGTGTCCATGAAGGATTGAAATGCCTCATGCAGGGTCAGCAGATTCAGGGCCCGGGTAGTTGTGTTGGTATCCTTATCGGGTATTATCTGTTGGATGTCATCTATGAGCGTGATATCTATGAGCGTGATAAGATGACCACGTGATAAGATGAACGGTGGATTCACCTTGCGCTGTATCAATAATAGCATCGACATTGACTTGAGGTAACGCTTCGGCTAGAATATCCTCGTTGTCCGGTTCAAACAAGTTGCAGTGCTCATGGTGAACTGAGGGGACGGGTGCCGTGTGGTCTATTTATAGTGGGACGCTTTTGATCTTAATGATGCGTTCGAACAAATGTTTCTTTTGTGCTATTTCTCTGACATACGCCGCTTTCCATTTCATGCCCGGGGTTTTCAACATCGACGATGTTCTTTCGATTTCCATATGGACAGGGTCCTTGTCCAGCAATTTTATATGGGTCAGAAAGTCGGCATACTGCTGACGTAAAACTCGTCGTAGTCTGGGTGCCAATGTGTTATGGGCTAACATTGCGGCTTCCTCTTTCGAATACCCTTTGCGGTGAAACTTGTTTCGTGTGACCTCCAACGTCTCGCCCATTTCGGCGTCCATACTTTCTTTGAACAAATCCTTTCATAGCCTCGAGTTCACATTATGTTCATTCCCTTGTACGGGTTTGGGTTGATCATTCCCGGTTGGGGGATATTCCGGGACTGATGGTATGAAGGGGACCCCCTGTACGGGGGCGGGTTGCTGTTGCTCTGCAAGATGTGGGCTCGGTGGATGGTGTATAGTAGAGCAATATGGTGAAAATATTGTGCACTTCGAGGTAAAAGCACGAAACTTGGCATAGTAGTAGCCAATGATGCCCCGATCAATTTCTGATAAGGCCCCACACAATTTTTTCCAACATGGCCGCCAAATTCAAGATGGCCGCCATAATAATTGCCAAATACTGAAATTACCTTAGTTCATTGTTCGATTTGTGTCAGAAGCCTAAAACTTGGCATGATGCTAGCTATTGGTGTCTCCGTCATTTTCCATTTCATGTTTCGGGGTGTTGACTAAGACTTGAGGGATGTCCACGTCTTCTGTGATGTCATTGATGACGTTATCAGTAGGAGTAGTAGCCAAAGTGAGCATTTGGAGGGAGTGAAGGAAGGTGTCTGGGGTAGAGATGGTCCATCCGTGGTGCGAATGGGCCGTGTGGTGTGTCAACTTGTAGCTCTCTGCATGTAGACGACGAATGGTATGGTATTTGTTGGACGTCGCATTGCTCTACGCATGCGCAGTTGGGCAGTAGTAAAAAAGATGTCAGTTTTGACGTAAGAAATGACATGTTTGAGCAATCAAGGGACCCATATTTGATCCAAATGGATCGGTTGGGGTATCCTAGTGAAGCTTTCGTGGGGTTGAGTCAGACTGGCGTGTTTTTGATTGAAAGTAGCGCCAATCTGCGCATGGGAATTTGAGGTGTAGTAAGTAAAGTGGTCATTCTGGAGGTGCGCATGGGTATATTTGAGCGATTGAGGGACCATTCTTGGTCCGAATGCGTCGTGTGAGCTGTCAAAGTGAAGCCCCCGGTGTGTAGGCCACGACTTGAGGGATGTCCACGTCGTCTGTGACGTCATCGGTGAGGTTATCAGTAGGAGAAGTAGCCAAAGTGGGCATTTTGGGGGTTTGAAGGGAGGTTTTTGGGGTAAAGATGGACCATCCGTGGTCCGAATGGACCGCGTTGGGTGTCATCCTGTAGCTGTCTGCATGTAGACAACGAATGGTATGGTTTTGTTGGAAGTTGCATTGCGCTACGCATGCTCAGTTGGGCAGTAGTAACATCAAGATGTCATTCAGGGCGTGCGTGGGAGTGTGTTTGAACGATTGAAGGACCATTCTTGGTTCGAATGCGTCTTATGAGGTGTCATTGTGAAGTCCTTGGTGTAGTATCCAAAGTGGGCGTTTTGGACTTGTGAAGGAAGGTGTTTGGGGTAGAGATGGACCATCCGTGGTCCAAATTACCCGTGAGGCGTGGACGCACTAACGATGGTGAGTGAGTGAGTGAGTGAGTGAGCGCGTGCGCGCGCGCGTGTGTGTGTGTGTGTGTGCGTGTGTATATGTGTGTGAACATCGTGTTTAGTAAGCCGTTTCTCTTTCGGAAGACATGGAGGCTCTGAAGAGCCGTTCTTTTCTGTCGCTGGAAGACAGAACTGTCATAGCCACAGCGTCAGGGTCAACAGAACAAAGACCATTGCGAGATCTACGAGCCGTCGCTGGTTCCGGCGTAAGTGCTCGTGGTCCATAGCCCGAGCATCAAGGATGGTTTTCATAGTCCAGTATAGTGGTGGATGATAGCACACCTCGCCATCGAGTCAAGGACCGCTTCTGTGAACTCTCCCAGGATCTGGTGTCACCCCTCTTTGTCGTCGCCATTGCAAACATGGACCGAACCACTGCTCGGTAACCCATGAGTGAGTTAGCAACGGTCACATACTGTAAAATGCGACTGACATAGGGATGGGTCTCCGTCATGGCTCTGCAACAGTTAGAATGGGGGTGTGGGGTCCAGAGGGAAGTGTTTTATAGGTGATATCACACATGTGCGCTTATACGTAGCTCTTCGAGTCCGTGATAAGTACTATTCTGATTGGTTAGTCGAATAAGAAAACAACAACAACAAGGATTACAGGTCATTCATTTTATTATCCCCTCCATCAGAGCACACCCCCGCTGGGGGAGCCGCTATGGGTGTGTTTACTATTCAATTACGTTATTGTCCGTGTCTTGGCCGCATAGTCAGCTGCTCTTCTCAAATCAGAAGTTAATTGTGCTGATCTCAGACGGCTCCTGTTCAATCAGAAGCCGACCATGAGAATAAGTATTAGTATAAGTCATGGATGGAACACAAAATGGAACACAAACTGTGGATGTCTTTCGGACTGATGGGGCTCAACTGACTGTGGAGTCTGAAGACTCGACCGCAATGCTGGCATTCATGGCTGGACGCTCCGAACGTTGATGTCACCGTAAATTATCCTTACGATTAAATGACTTCCTGCAGATCGAACACGTATACTCGCCATCAGGATCTTGAAAAGTATGGAGTCAAACGCCACGGCTTCCTCAACCCTCAATCGTGCATGTCCATGGATTACACGTTGGTGAGATCTCAACTGACTGTGTAGTCTGAAGTGGTGTCCACAGTCCCCACATTTGATGCCTGGATTTCTCATGGAGAAACCGTTCATGGCACTGTAAACTATCCATGCGATTAAATGTATTCCCGCAGGTCTCGCATGTGTATTGGGCAGTAGCATCGTGGATGGTAGACTCATGACGTTGTAAGTTGTGCAAGCGTGTAAAGGACTTGGAGCAACTGGTACACGAGAACATCGTGGCGTAAGTGGTTGAACGGATGACTGCTGAAAGAGTCGGAATGTTTGCTTTGATAGTGCGCTAGCTGGCGATCTATTTTTAGCTCATCTGGGCCGAAGGCCCGATGGGCTAATGCCATGGCCTGATTGTCCGTCGTCCGTCGTCCGTCGTGTGTCGTGCGTCGTGCGTCGTCCGTAAACATCTTCTTCTCCGAAACCGGTTGGCCGATTAAGCTGAAACTTGGCATGCATGTTCCTTCTAATGAGTACACCAGAATTTGATCATGCGATGTTGATACGATTTTAAATATGGCTGCCAATGCGGCCATCTTGAATTTGCCAGTGAAATCTTGTCATCATTATTTTTCGGTAACTACTTCATGGATCTTTCTCAAATTTGGTACACCGGTCCCCCTTTGGGTCTAGTTGTACAACATGTGTACTTTAGTCCAATTTGAATATCTAATATGGCCACCAGGCGGCCATCTTGGATTTCCCCATGAAACTTTGTTATTGCGATTTCTCAGGAATTACTGCATAGATCTTTCTCAAATTTGGTACATAGGTTCCACTTGGGGTCTAGTTGTGCGAGATAGTTTTTCTGGTCGGATCCAAAAATCCAATATGGCCACCAGAGAGTCATCTTGGATTTCCCGATGAAACATTGTTATCGCGATTTCTCAGGAACTACTGCAAGGATCTTTCTCAAATTTGGTACACAGGTTCCCTTTGGGGTTTAGTTGTGCAAGATACCTTTTCTGCTTCGATTTGAAAATCCAATATGGCCACCAGGCGGCCATCTTGGATTTCCCTACAAAACATTGTTATCGTGATTTCTCAGGAGGTACTGCAGGGATCCTTCTCAAATTTGGTACACAGGTTCCCCTTGGGGTCTAGTTGTACAAGATACGTTTTGTGATCTGTTTCGAAAATCCAATATGGCCACCAGGCAGCCATCTTGGATTTCCCCATGAAACTTTGTTATCGCGATTTCTCAGGAACTACTGCATTGATCTTTCTCAATGTTGGTACACAGGTTCCCCTTCGGGTCTAGTTGTGCAAGATACCTTTCCTGCTTCAATTCGAAAATCCAATATGGCCACCAGGCGGCCAGCTTGTATTTCCTTATGAAACTTTGTTATCGTGATTTCTCAGGAAGTACTGCATGGATCCTTCTCAAATTTGGAACACAGGTTCCCTTTGGGGTTTAGTTGTGCAAGATGCCTTTTCTGCTTCGATTTGAAAATCCAATATGGCCACCAGGCGGCCATCTTGGATTTCCCTATGAAACATTGTTATCGTGATTTCTCAGGAAGTACTGCATGGATCCTTCTCAAATTTGGTACACAGGTTCCCCTTGGGGTCTTGTTGTACAACATACCTTTTTGTGATCTGTTTCAAAAATCCAATATGGCCACCAGGCAGCCATCTTGGATTTCCCTATGAAACTTTGTTATCGCGATTTCTCAGGAACTACTGCATTGATCTTTCTCAAATTTGGTACACAGGTTCCCCTTGGGGTCTAATTGTGCAAGATATCATTTTTGGTCCATTTCCAAAATCCAATATGGCCGCATCTTCAATTTCCCATGAAACTTTGTTATCACGAAATCTCAGGAAATTATTGCATGGATCATTTAGTGTTCAGAGGGGACAACACAAGTTAGGAACTCATCTATATTGCAGTTCTTTAGAAAAAAATTCTTACAGCTGCTTTCTCCAGTTACATCCAGATGAGCTACAGTGCCGTGGCACTATCTTTAGTACAACCGGTTTCGACGAAAATTCTGGTATACCGCCACTTTCATGAACCTTCCCTACAAAAAAACTCCCCTACGTTGTTCTCGACACCAATCGCCGCATCGCCTTCCTGGCTGTTCACACTTGAATCATGTGTGTATTGGTGTGCGTGTGTGTGTGGGTGTGTATGTGTGTGTGTGTGCGGGCGTGTGTGTACACGTATAAACCGTAAGATGAGGACCAAAGCTTGAATTCTTACTATGTTTCCGAGGATCGAAGTTGCTCCAAGATCCAGAAAGTGGTCCTTGGACTGTTTTTTCATATTAAAATGGGTTTCTTTTGGCAGTCATCTTGAATACGACTGTCATTTTACCGTGAAAGATAAAGTTTATTCGTAGCAGGAATTATTTGCTTGGCTTCAGCACAATACATTAAGTGCACAATACAGACATAATCCTTTACGCATTACATGTATATGATTTACCACTAATTTGACCATTATCATGGCCGCCATTTTGAATTTGGCGGCCACCTTGGAAAATAATTTCACAGATCTTTCTTGAAAATGGACTAGAGCATTAATAACAAGCATCGCTGCAAGTTTCATGACCTCGACTAAAACAATAAACAGTATTATTATCATATTGCTGCATTTGACCATTATAATGGCGGCCATCTCGAATTTGGCGGCCATATTGGAAAAAAATGAGTGGGTCCTTATCAGAAAATGGTCAGGACATCTTTGGCTACTATCATGCCAAGTTTTACGCTTTTACCTCGAAGTGCACAATTCGGCTAGTTTTGTGCACGATATTGCTCCACTAGTAGGTGTATATGACGTTGGAGTGAAGCCTCACCGGGTAACAGGTGGGTCGTCAACCGGCGATCTTCGGGGGTATTGGCTTTAAAATCTACGAACAGGTAGCCATACGGACGACTTGTCGCTACTTAAAATGTCTGCATGACATGGTCGATGTTCTGAGGATAAATTCGACTACCAAACACAAGAATTTTTGCTTTGTCGATGGGTTTGGAGAGCAACACAAAGTATTCGCAGTTCAAGGCAATATCTCTGGACGCCTTCCCTTGGGGAAAGAGATTCTGAGTCAAACAGATGACGGACAGATTGCGATGTTTCTTTGGTTAATAGGTCGGCGATTTTCGAACTGTCCTTGGCCGCACTCATCAGATCATCGAGCACTACCACGTTGGTCTGCTCGGAATCGAAGTAATACGGTTCGTCTATGTCGTGAGGAATTCCTGGGACGAAACTCACATTCTGTAACCTTGCAGTTTCGTAGGCGTGTGTCGGAGCTGGGGTTGCCACACCTTCATCTAAGAACTTCATCACCCAGGACGTCTTTCCACACCCCGTAGGGCCGCTCACCGTCATCGTATAGGGATGTTCTACTCTACTTGGTGGACCAATAGCGGGACTCGGTGGTGTCTCTTGTCTATGCATTAGACGCATATGTCTGAGCATATTGTCGCAACGAGAGAGAGTCTTCTGACAGAACGGACATGTACTCGACATGGTACCCGGTCAGAGGGTTTATACAGACTGAGGTTAATGGAGTACCGACCTTATATGACCACTAACTCACTCCCTCCTTCACTCACTCACCATCGTTAGTGCGTCCATGCGTTAAGACGGGCAATGGGCACGCCTCACGGGCGTTGGGCATGCCTCAGTCACTCAGTCACTTCCTCCCTCCCTCCCTCACTCACTTGCTCGCTCATTCACTCACTCACTCACTCACTCATTCATTCATTCATTCATTCACTCATTTACTCACTCACTCACTCACTCTTCGCATGTTCCACGGTCCCCGGTTGTATCAACCCGGATGTTGAAGATCACCCGGATGTTGAAAAGGCCCCGGATGTTGAAGGTCAGTACAAATCATCCACGCATAGTATAGTGGATAGATCCCGGTGTCCAAGGTCACGTCTTTGGGACTACTTAACCCTATCTGGCCTGGGCTTTTTGGGACCTGTCCAGGCCTGGGGGGGCCGAAGTGGCACCCTCCTAATTATTTTTCTAACCCCTTGAGCTAGGGAGCTGAAACTTATTACACTATACCCTTGGGCCAAGCTCTACCAGAAAATGTAAAAAAATCCAAGATGGAAGCTTTGATGACGTCACAGTGACGTCATTTTCAAAAACGGCATTTTTTGCTCAATTTTTCGGTCAGATTTTTGTGATATGAAGTAAAATAGATTTTGCCCACTTTTCATCGCGGAAAAGCAGAAATTTTGGATGAATATGACAAAAACATCACTTTTCTGGTACCCCACGTGGCCGCCATCTTGAATTTACCCATGATCCTCTGCTTGGGGGAGTTACGCAAATAGGCTCAAAATGACCCCAATAAGATAAACCATAAAGTCACGGAGTTTCAGCTCTCCATTTTTTGCCGTTCCGGTGCAGAAAGCTTGGTAGGTGGGAGGGCCATAATGGCCCTCCAGGCCAGGTAGGGTTTAGCGCGGAAGCAGACCGCATCACCGCCAGACCGCATCACAACCCCGTGCCCCGTGACCCGTGCACTTCCGCTGATCCCGCGCCGGCGTGCGACCGGATAACCCGCGCAGGCGTGCGGTCGGGTCGGTGGGAAAGCCCGGATGTTGAAGAGGTCCCGCATGTTCTAGTACATGCATTCCATACGCCTAAGGTTTAATCCTCTGCGCATTGCGCCCCAAGGTCAATAGGGCTCGAAATGCGCTTTTATACTATTAGATGTGAGTCAATATACTATTACTACACTATCCTCTGCGCATTGCGCCGCAAAGTCAATTGGGCTCGAAATGCGCTTTTATACTACTAAATGTCAGTCAATATACTGTTACTATATTATCCTCTGTGCATTGCGCCGCAAGGTCAACAGGGCTCGAAATGCGCTTTTATACTACTAAATGTGAGTCAATATACTGTTACCATACTATCCTCTGCGCATTGCGACGCAAGGTCAATAGGACTCGAAATGCGCTTTTATACTACTAAATGTGAGTCAATATACTGTTACTATACCATACTCTGAGCATTGCGCCGCAAGGTCAATAGGGCTCGAAATGCGCTTTTATACTACTAAATGTGAGTCAATATACTGTTACTATATTATTCTTTGCGCATTGCGCCGCAAGGTCAATACGGCTCGAAATGCGCTTTTATACTACTAAATGTGAGTTAATATGCTGTGACGTCACACTTGCGCAGAACTCCTGCGCGCGCAGATGGATGGGATGAGAGGATACAGGTACATGCTCAAGTGCACTCAATGACTCTTATTGACCTTTGATGTTGCATCATACATATACCCAGGCTGTAAAACAAGGTCACAAGGACCCGGATGAATGGAAAAACCCCAGATACAGTACATGCATTCCATCACTGTAACACATGGAAAAACACCGAATGACCCGGATGGGCAAGCCCTCGGCTGTAAAACAGTCACAAGGACCCGGATGAATGGAAAACCCCCAGATACAAGTCAGTGCATGCATTCCTCTCATTCGATACCAGAACTAGGTCAGCCTTACTCGTTTCACGGCAATCTCCGATTCACGCTTACCGGAAGTGACGTCATACACCTGCGCACAAATCCCAATGGAAAAACCCCGATGGAATGAGAGAATACAGTACATGCATTCCTATCATTCAAATGACCTTGAACTATAGTGATCACGTGACCTCCATGTGAATGGGAAAACTCTGATGGAATGAGTGCATACAGTACATGCATTCCTATCATTCAAATGACCTTGAACTATAGTGATCACGTGACCTCCCCGTGACCTCCACACGAAAGTAGGTCAATGGGTATCAATCGCTCTTCTCTGTACTAGGGGAGATTGGGGTACACTGGGACATTTTTCACCTTTTTGCAAAAATCTCTGTTATTATTGTCCTGTAGTGCAGACTTGTATACTCTCGTTATAACTTATACTTATTATGACATAGTGACACAAAAAAATCTGAAATATCTGTTATACTTTTCTCCAGAATTCTGTTTTAAAAACGTAAAAAAATGTGTCCCAGTTTGCCCCACTATGGGGTACTCTGGGACACCCACTGGGGTGAGATGGGACAATAATCAAAATACATTTTATAAGAAGTATATACTGATATGTTTCATAGGAGTTTAGAAGATTCAACAGCAGTGGTTAAGTTAGTTGCTATTTTAGGCCCCTGCTTTACGTAAAATATTTCCCAGGAGCCAATTTGAGGAAAAAAATATTTTGAGTGATTCTCATCCCAACGAAAGCATTTGACTTTGAAAGCTTTAGTAAAACTCATCAAATCTGACAGGATTAGCAAATACTGCCATCTGAGAGACAAAATAATGCACTTTGATGGTATTTTAAGATGAAAGGAAATTTCCCCATTTGATTATTATTGTCCCAGTGTGCCCCAGCAAAAGTGTCCCACTCTGCCCCAGGTGCATGATATATTCCTTTTTATGACAAAAAACTAATACATATAGCTGAGATACTAAATCGATATAATTAAAGTTTACCCTTGTCCATCCTCTCTTAGTAGTAACAAAACAGCAATGAAGTACTGCTGAAAACTCTCATAACGAACTATCATCCTCAGTCATAAAAATTTACTTGGACTGCTCAAAAACAGTTTTTGTGTCCCTAATTTTTTACGAATGATAGGTTTTACTTGTAATCAATATAGAAGTTGTATGGGGGTGATAGCTTCCTGCTGATAGTAATGTCATGTGCCTCTTGTTCTTAACAAAAGAGCTAGACGGCTTGTCCCATTGTGCCCCATGTCCCACTGTACCCCAATCTCCCCTACTCGTGTAGAGGGAGGGTATAAGTGGGGGGAGGGGTGACGCAATCACCTTAGGAGTAATGTGCTAGTGGCCTGTTAAAGAGAAACTGTAGGAGGGGTAGGGTATATATCGCTAATTATACACAGAATGTATATATTTCTCATCGCAAAATATAGGAAGGTATATACCGGTATATATCGCTAATGATACATAGAACGTATAGATTTTTTTTGACACAAGAAAAAGGAAGAGTGGAGTATATATCGATAATTATACATAGAACGTATATCCTTTTTACCAAGAGATGTAGGAGGTTATAAGGTATATATCGCTAGTGATACATAGAACGTAAATATTTTTTGCCCACAAGAAAAATGAGAGGTGAGTTATATATCGATAATTATACATAGAACGTATACATATTTTTTTGCACGAGATGCAGGAAGGGTAGGTTGTATATCGCTAATTATACATAGAACGAGATATAAGAGGGTAGGGTGAATAGCAAAGAAGATATATATTTTTTACCACAAGATGTAACAGGGATAGAGTAAAAATCGCTAATTATACACAGAACGTATATATTTTTTATCACAATTTATAGGAAGGCTGGGGTATATATCGACAATTATAGATAGAATTTGCCACTAGATATAGGAATGGCGTTATATACATCGCTAATTCAAACATACCTGTACCCATACTCTTATAATATCCACCGCTACTGTGGTATTTGAAAAGGTAAATAATAACTGTGTATTTTTCATTCACCAAAAACAACAACGACACCCAGTTCGAATGAAACCACTGGATTACAGTATTCTGGTATTTCAACATGTACATCCTCGGCCCGATGCGTAAAAGGTGCATGGTGATCTCGAAAGTACTAGCGTACTTACATGTACTTCTTAATGAAGACGATATAATTACAAACCCAGTTATATTGAGAATGTATAAAAACATGTGATACTGCACCTTTATCTTCTGACCTCTGTGCCGTACACGACCAGGGCTGTTCTCGAAAATGTTGTTCTCACAGGGTACGGCTTAACCCATATAGGCGCTTCAGCACATAGCCCTTACCGCTACACTGATCATTTTGTCCACTTCAACCATTTGTCCAAACTTACTCAAACTGAAAGGAACGTATTGCATCTCCACGCATGAATTGGGAATCAAACGAAGAATTGTAAAGGTTGAACTACATTTCTCACGCAATGGAATACACAAGAAAGGACATCCCGCATTCAAAATGCTCGCATCAATGGGGAAAGGTTTCTTGACAACCATTTATTGTTATTTAGTAATAATTTAGTTCATTCACTGAAGGAAGACTATCTGATGCCGATGCCTAATATAATCCTCTGTATTCGTTGTGGACATTTATAGATGTGAATTCTCTGCGCTTTGTCATATGTATCCTAATAAGCGCGGAGCATTTTCCTAAATCCGATAACCTCAATATCAGTAGTAGATAAAGCGTATCTAGGCGCGCATTGACCTAAACAATTGCATATGACCTCTGTGACGTCACTTCCGGTTCCGGTCACGTGCCCGGAATTGACCTTTGACCCCGGCTTCTGGTCACGTGACCGGAAGTTGCAGCGCCGGGGTCAAATGTCAGGAATCATCAGGAATGTTCGGCAATATTCGGCAATATCCGGGAATATAATGTTCGCTCATCTTCGATGATGTCCGAGAATATAATGTCCGGTCATCTCCGACAATCTCCGGCCCTCTCCTAATAGAATATATAGCCTTTATCTGTCCTTCCGAAGCATCAATGTCGGTTGTATATCGCTAATTATACATAGAACGTGTACATATTGTTTAACACGAGATATAAGAGTGTAGGGTGAATAGCAAAGACCATATATATATTTACCATAAGATGTAAAAGGGATAGAGTAAAAATCGCTAATTATACACAGAACGTATATATTTTTTACCACAATGTATAGGAAGGCTGGGGTATATATCGACAATTATACATAGAACATATATATATTTTTGCCACTAGATATAGGAGTGGCGTTATATACATCGCTAATTCAAACATACCTGTACCCATACTCTTATAATATCCACCGCTACTGTGGTATTTGAAAAGGTAAATAATAACTGTGTATTTTTCATTCACCAAAAACAACAACGACAACCAGTTCGAATGAAACCACTGGAGTACAATATTCTGGTATTTCAACATGTACATCCTCGGCCCGATGCGTAAAAGGTGCAAGGTGATATCGAAAGTACTAGCGTACTTACTTCTTAATGAAGACGATATATAATTATAAATGGCAAGTGGCGAACCCTCACTACAGACCCATACACCGGGAGAAGGGAAAGGGTCCTAGCGGCAATTGAACCCGGCTCGCTCTCTCCAGAAGCAGACGCGCTATCCATTACACCACGAGTCATATGCTACAAACCATGGTTGAAAATAGCATATATATATCTACCAGAGGGCCGGTCACTATACGGCCCATACTGGCGCACTGGACAATGTTGAACCTAATGGGATTACAAGCGTCTAGTCCGTCATTCATAATTCAGCCGTCGTCGATTAGAGAATATCTGCGTCCATAATCCAAAGACCTATTCCATTTTCCATATAACAGTATAAGCAACAAATTTAAAAAGACAATCATAGTATACATAAACGTAGGCTTGTTTCCTGCAAGAGAGAAGCGGAGAGAGGAAACCCACACATGCGCATTGCGGTATGGGTTGTGGGATCTTGTTTTTCACGTCTCACCACGTAGAACACGATGGGCGGGGTCCCGAAGCGATTGGTTGAAATTTTTTGGAAAAGTCACTATACGCATGGGTAGTGGGCAAGCAGCGCTGTGTGAACGTTTTGGGGGCGAGAGGGGCCCCTAGTCGTCCGATTGGGTCGTGGGAGGTATCAATGTGAAGCATACGTGAGGGAGCATCCGACAGGATGGGCGTGACGTGGAACTGACTTCATTCTGCGCATGCGATTGTAGAGAAAGAGTATGGAAATAGACGTGTTGGGACCTAGACGGGCCCCTGATGGGCCGATTAGGTCGAGGGAGGTATCAATGTGTGGCATGCGTGAAGGTGCATCCGACGGGATTGGTATGACTTGGAATTGACGGCATTCTGCGCATACGCAGTAGACAAAGCGTATGGGAATAGACGATTTGGGACCGAGGTGGGCCCATAGTGCGATTAGGTCGAGTGAGGTGCCAAAGTGAAGTGCTCCTCCAGGGCGATCAAGTCATGGGTGGGTCCATGTACAATTATGATTTGTCCCGAAAATATAAAAAGCGGAACACGGACTTTTCCCCTCAAATAGGCAAAACCCCTATCAACCAGGTCTAGAGGGGCTAATATCGGTCCCCGGCTTATTGGGGCCTACCGACAAAGACAGGCTGGGTGAGTGGGTGTATGTGAAATTAGGATGTGTCCCGAAAATATAAAAAGCGGAACACGGACTTTACCCCTAAAATAGGGAAAACCCTCATCAACCAGGTCTAGAAGTGCCCTTTCGGACCTGTCGTTGAGACCCAGCAAGAGGTATCTGTCCCTGAATACGACTGTATATGTCCTTCAAATGCGCTTATGTGCAACCGATATATACGAAGGTCAATCACAGTGTGCGTCATTCAGCTTTAGTCATTTGGTCAACCATGTCACCAGTCCTACGAGCCATACTGCCCCTTACACCCCAGGTGGTGTTACACGTCTGTGAGGATAAAGTCACCATCGATGAAGACCGTGGAGATGTTTGCTGGTCGCGCGCTGAGACCGTATCGAATACGGTTACGCTACTCTGTGACGGCTGGACCAAATTTAAACGGGTGTTGGGCAGTGAGCTCGACGGAAACCTCATCCACATAGACAATGCCATCTACGTACACCGTGGACCATACTTCCCACGCCTGGGACATAACAAAACAAATATATCAAACATTACTCAACATCACCCAGCCCATACGGGCTTATCAGCCACTTTAACCCTATCTGGCCTGGGCTTTTTGGGACCTGTCCAGGCCTGGGGAGGGGGGCCGAAATGGCCCCCCCTAATTATTTTTCTTACCCCTTGAGCTAGGGGGCTGAAACTTATTACACTATACCCTTGGGTCAAGCTCTACCAGAAAATGTAAAAAAATCCAAGATGGCCGCTTTGATGACGTCACAGTGACGCCATTTTGAAAAACGGCATTTTTTGGTCGATTTTTTTGTCAGATTTTCCGAATTTTTTATTTTTGCAATTTCTCCACAAAAACTGCATGAAAAATTAACAAATATTAATGTGATATGAAATAAAATAGTTTTTGCCCACTTTTCATTGCGGAAAAGCAGAAATTTTGAAGCAATATGACAAAAAATCACTTTTCTGGTACACCACGTGGCCGCCATCTTGAATTTGCCCATGATCCTCTGCTCGGGGGGTTACGAAAATAGGCTCAAAATGACCCCAATAAGACAAATGATAAAGTCACGGAGTTTCAGCTCTCCATTTTTTGCCGTTCCGGAGATAGTGCAGAAAGTTTGGTAGGGGGGGGGGCATAATGGCCCCCCAGGCCAGGTAGGGTTAAACAAATGAATATTTGAATCACGTGGCACGGTACGCATATAAAACATTTCTCGAAAGCTTTCCGGATAAAATGACCAAATTTCCTTGTATGGTTTTCAAAAAGGTATTTCAGCTTATCAGCGTTTGATATCAGATTTCCCAAACTACGTCTTTAAACAAATATTGTCTTTCATCTTCATAAACTGAACAGTTAAAAACAAAGTGCTCTTCATTCTCAATTTGATTAGCGTCACATAATGTACAAATTCTATCATTAACATTTTCTCCACGGTATCTACCGACTTCAATTCTTAAGGACAAAACACCACATGGAAATTGAGCAACAAGTGATCTGAACTTTGACAGATTCAATAAAACATAATTTTCAGTTTTATATTCATGTTTGAAAGTGACGTAGGTCCTTAGTTTTGGTTTTTCCTGTATAATACTCGACCATCGATCTGCTGTTTGATTCAAGGATAGAGCTTGGTACATTTCAAGATCACACAGCTTCATACTATTATAAACATTACCTAAGTCAACATCACTTAAGATATTAAACAGATTTTTGCACCACCCACCCTGACGTAACCAATCCCATATAAAAATAAATTTCCGTAAACGAGAGTTATCCATCGGAATTAAACGATTCCACAATCTCAAAATGTCAACATTTCTTAAAGTTTTCAGAGAAGGCCAACCAATATCACCATAAACAGCATCAAGTGGGGTCAATTGATGAACGCCAAGAAAATATCTCTCGGCCCTGTTTACAATAGCATTACAAACAGGAAAGGTATGTTTATCCATCCCCCATACTCCAACACCATAGTTGAGTATAGGAAGAACGCCTTTGTTAAGTAAAGCAGTGTAAGTTTTAAAACCAAGACCTGATATATTTCCACTCTTGCTAATAACTGATCCAAGCGCTCTACCTGCGGATTCCGATAGGGTTTTAGCAGCAATTTCAAAATTCATATATTCTGTAAATATTACCCCAAGATACTTGTAACTATCTATGTAGTCAATAACTATATTACCCAGCTTAAACTCAAAAGTACTACGTTTTCCCCTACGTTTTCTAAAGTGAACAATTTTTAATTTATTAATATTTACATTAAATCTCCATTTGCTGCACCAGGTATTAACAACATCTAATAATTTTTGTAAATCAGATTCGCTCTCAGCTAAAATAACAATGTCATCCGCATAAGCCAAAATAGATATCAACTTCTCGTTTATATTAACTTCTTCAATTAAACCATTTATATAAATTGAAAATAGTGTGGGCGATAGAGTATCCCCTTGCCTCACTTCGGAGTTAGTGATAAACCAATCATACGATAGTTATTAACCTTTACAGCAGACATAGTATTAGAATACATTTTTTTGACAGCTCTATATATATCATCGTCGATTCCAGAACTCAGTAATTTATAAAATAGTAAATTTCTATTAACCAAATCAAAGGCCTTTTTAAGGTCAATGAAAAAAGAGTAAACATGCTTACCCTCTGATACATAGTTATCAACTATACTTTGCAGAGAGAATATATTATCCATACAAGATCTGTCTTTTCGCAAATCGTTTTCTTCTGCAAAAGTTGAAATTCGGCCGTTAAGCACACTGCTATAAATTTTATGTAAACATGATAGTATACTAATTCCCCGGTAATTCAAAGGGACTCTAGGATCGTTATTACTTCCCTTCGGGATACAAAAAATCAACGCTTTCAACCAAGCTGTTGGCAATAAATCATTTTTAAAACATAAGTTCAAGAAGGTATGCAACACATCCTTAACTGTATTACTTTTCAACACTTCATTAGGAATATCATCAATTCCAGGCGTTTTGTAACTTTTTGCATTATCTATAGCCTTGCAAATTTCTCTCTTCTCTAATGGTCTAATTAATGAGTTATTTGAATTCAATAAATTCTCCTTTTCATCTAATTCATTAAGTTCATTAAGCTCATCATAAACTCCATCATTGATATTATATAATTGCTGATAATCATCATGCCAGCGTTTCAAAATAATTGCCGGGTCCGTGTAAACATCTCCGTTGTCGTCAACAATTTCCATTGGTATATTAGTTTTTCGTTTCGGCCCTAATTTCTTTATTTGATTCCAAAACTTAATAAACTTAACACCCGTAGTCCACCGTCGGAGGACGACGACGTCATAGATTACCGGGATATGCTCAGTACGCTCAGTGACAATTGCCTCCATACAACGGAGGCCGGTACGGCATCGGAACCCAAATGAAAGCATTCAGAAAGGAACTGTGACCCCAACGCCAGATATTCACAGATAATATGGGGTGTACGTTTCCTGTTTCAATCCCAAGATGCACCATGTTGAAGGCTAATAATTAGAGCCGATTTTTCAGGACTGTACTCACTTATCTTAAACTATGCGAAGTGAAAGGTCCCGCTCACCGCTGACCCGGAATACAGCCCCCACCGCGGCGAAGGACAATTTTGCCACAGATCCTGACGAACCGCCCATAGAAGTATTATCCATACAGGAAGCTGTGCTTGCAATCTACCAACATCATTGGCCTACCATCCGGCACTGTTTTCACCGCCATCGCCCTATATTGGAATTGTACAATCTCCGATTAGAGGACAAGACCCGCCTACCCCACCACGCCTATATCATTTTTGAGAACCAAGCTACAGCCTTCAAATTAAATCGCGCCTTTAGGTATTCATTACGGCATAAGGAGACGGACCAGCTCCGGTACTTTTACCCCAGTCGCAATACCCTCGTGTACGATCAACCATTCACCATTACGGATCGGCCCTCCCTGGACACGGCACTGGCCCAACTAGAGACCTTGGATAGCTTGGAATGAGCCAGACAACAACGCCCCAACACCAAATGGCAGGTGGAGATGACGACCAAGGTTACGTTTTACGTCACTAAAATGATCGACCACCCGATCCTTTGATCTCATGTCATAAACTTTTCCTTCCTATAAATACGAGAGACAGTCAAATATTGTGCCATTCACGTACAGATTTTCTTATATATTGTTCTCTCGGTATTAGCCAAATATTTTACATATTGCTGGTCCATGGATGCATCTATCATTATGTGGAGAGGCAAGAGAAACTGAGAACTCTTGTCAAATCAGCTGTCCCAATGCTTGGGTTACAACATTTGAACAGTCCATCATAGATTATTTAATTAATCCTAGTCAGAATTTACACATACCCTGGGCAGTTTCAATACGGTACATCAGTACCGGGTATATAGCCCTGATATTGATGGTTTAGCGGTCTACATGTATGGAAAGCAAGTCAAGCAGTGTTAGGGCATGTCTTAGTTAAAAGTCACTCAGGATGAACTACCTTCAATTCTTTTTCTCCAAAAATAGCAAGTTATAGCCATGGAAACTACAGTAATTCATCAAACGAACGCAATGTTTTTTTTCTTTTTTCGTTTTTCCAATGTTTTTTTTTTAATTCTAAACACATCAACGATACAACCATCGTAAGTGGCGATCGCATCCCCCTTTTTCCATCACGACATAACTTAACAGACTCTATTTGCTGGTTTTCAGGACAACAGTATTCCTCTTATGTCCATGCAATGAATATGTATAATATTCTAGACATAAATTGACGGGTTCTCCGTTTACATTATCACCAAAAAGTGTTACGCGCTCAAGTGATGGGAAGAAGTACCGGGTAAGTCAAGATAGATCGTACCCAATGACCGTCTTCGCGATGCTTCCTGACGTCGCTGTATGTGACTTCAAATATGGAATTAATACTTCACATTCAATGCCTGAACAATGGTAAGTGACCTATACAACCTATGCATTCGAGTGTTCTTTGAAGAATACAAAAACAAAATACAAGATTAAGACTTTGTTCTTGGAACTTTTAAGAAATTTAAAACTGAACTCGAGACAGAAAGTCCAACAGAGCAATGGATGGACGGGAATGGCTACCTCGACAATCATCATGTAAATATCGACATCTTTAGATGTATGTAACTAACTGAATGCGAAGTACCATTTTTTACACTTGAAATATATGAAATGATACTGTTCACTTCTATTATTTTTCGTCAATCTATAGATAAAAGTCAGTCTGATGAAAGCCGGAAATACAGCTCAGATAGCGCCTATGGTCGTTTGAGATCCCGGAGCTCCCGGGGCCTAAACCGGCCCCTGGACCCTCACCCTATGTCCTGGGATTATCGCACTCCACTTTGTAATTTAGCTGGTTACGCCACTGATTGTAGTTACTAACACTTTTTTATAGGCAAATCTGAGAATACTTAAGTTTTGTGTTACTATGTCGGCGAGAATCACATTTGTTAACTGTTGTTTTCCACCTCTATTCAACTGCTCTAATAAGGTTACTGTATCTGGTCGAAGCTTCAAAATCTCGATTTTGTTTTGTCTTATACCAGAGTACACAGTCAAACCTACAAGCTGGGGGAATAAGAAATTATGAAAATTAGTGCATTGTACTAAAAAAAACATGACTTTTTAAAACTCAATCCATTCGGGGTGCAGCAGGTCAGGCTCAATCAGGCCAACTTCGCCCACCAGGGGACACAGCGGTGTACAAGGATTACTCACGCTCAAGGCGAAAACCACAGCCAAAGAAGCGTTTAACTAATTGGCTCACCTAGAATAACATCCTCAAATAGCCATAGGGTTCTTATCCAGCTGCGAACAGGGGATTACCGTGGCTCAAGCGGTCGAACACAGCGCTGATTGGTTTTTGGCCGTTTTCTCCGTTTAGTTTTTCGCCAAAAAGTGGATTTTCCCGTTCTAATTTCTCTCCTGTTATTTCATGTACAAACATAAACTTTGGACACAATATTCCAATCATGTAGATGTTCAGAAGCTTGCCTCAAATTTTATAAGTTCGGCCCTGTTCATGAATGATTTATGATTTAGTGGAGAGGGGTCGAGTTTTTGTAGAATTTTTCAATCTTTTAACTTTGCACGACGATAAAATAACTTCTAGGCCCAAACTAAAAAAAAAACGAGGCAACCTATTTTTATTCAAATGGTAAAGTTCATTATTCCAAAAAAGCAAGTATGTTTGATGAAAACTGAGAGAGTTATTAGCCCATGATTTTCAGGGCTATACTTTTCTAAATGACATGATTTATCCTTACATAAATCAATTCTTGTAATAAATCCGAGGAAGTTATTGATTTATCTAAATTCCTTGAATCGAGGGCTTTCAGAAAATGTATAGTCTGTATGATTACAAAAAAGCACTGCCCTGTAATTAAGCAAAATTGTGATACGTACACGTACGCAACTGGGACCCGATAGAGTAACCTTAATATCTGAGACGTGGACAGACGTGATGCGGACGTGCACAGAATAGAAGTGTTAGGCAAATGAGCTGCTCGGTTAATATTGGATTGTGACTTCAAAATCTCTACCGTCGAATTATATGAGTGATTCACATACTATGAATGTATTTTACCGTATGGGTTTTCGAATCGGACCAGAAAGGGTATCTTGCACAACTAGACCCCAAGGGGAACCTGTGTACCAATTTGAGAAAGATCCATGCAGTAGTTCCTGAGAAATCGCGATAACAAGAAATTGTTTACCGACAGACGACGGACGGACGACGCACGGAAGACGGACGGACGACGGACCACGGACAAAAAGCGATTTGAACATCCGCATTAATGGTACACTGGTTCCCCTTGGGGTCTAGTTGTGCAAGATACCTTTTCTGGTCCGATTAGAAGTTGAATTTGTTTCAACGTATCTGAAGAATAAATTCTCAATATCTACGAGCAGACAAACCCGGTTCAATAGATGGCTTGTTATAGCACTTGGTTATGAGAAAGAGCATCGTCAGATATAATCTAATTGCACATATTCCAGACACCGGGTATTCAAGCTGTCCATTATTTCTTCACCTAATATAAGAAAATAATTATTGTTACAAATAAACATGATAAACACTTAGCTATTTCATTAATGCCGATGTTCAAATCGCTTTTTGTCCGTGGTCCGTCGTCCGTCCGTCGTCCGTGCGTCGTCCGTCCGTCGTCCGTCCGTAAACAATTTCTTGTTATCGCGATTTCTCAGGAACTACTGCATGGATCTTTCTCAAATTTGGTACACAGGTTCCCCTTGGGGTCTAGTTGTGCAAGATAACCTTTCTGGTCCGATTCGAAAACCCAATATGGCTACAAGGCAGCCATCTTGGATTTCCCCATGAAACCTTGTTATCGCGATTTCTCAGGAATTACTGCGTGGATCTTTCTCAAATTTGATACACAGGTTCCCCTTGGGATCTAGTTGTGCAAGATACCTTTTCTGGTCCGATTCAAAAATCCAATATGGCCGCAAGGCTGCCATCTTGGATTTCCGCATGAAACCTTGTTATCATGAATTCTCAGGAACTACTTCATGGATCTTTCTTAAATTTGGAACACTGGTTCCCCTTGGGGTCTAGTTGTGCAAGATACCTTTTCTGGTACGATTCGAAAATCCAATATGGCCACATGGCGGCCATTTTGGATTTCCCCATGAAACCTTGTCATCGCGATTTCTCAAGAACTACTGCATGGATCTTTCTCAAATTTGGTACACAGGTTCCTCTTGGGGTCTAGTTGTGCAAGATACCTTTTCTGGTCCGATTCGAAAAATCAATATGGCCACAAGGCTGCCATCTTGGATTTCCCCATGAAACATTGTTATCATGAATTCCCAGGAACTACTTCATTGATCTTTCTCAAATTTGGTACACAGGTTCCCCTTGGGGTCCAGTTGTGCAAGATACCTTTTCTGGTCCGATTCGAAAAATCAATATAGCCATAAGGCGGCCATCTTGGATTTCCCCAAGAAACCTTGTTATCATGAATTCTCAGGAACTACTTCATGGATCTTTCTCAAATTTGGTACACAGGTTCCCCTTGGGGTCTAGTTGTGCCAGATACCTTTCCTGGTCCGATTCGAAAATCCAATATGGCCACCAGGCAGCCATCTTGGATTTCCCCATGAAACCTTGTTATCGCGATTTCTCAGGAACTACTGCGTGGATCTTTCTCAAATTTGATACACAGGTTCCCCTTGGGGTCTAGTTGTGCAAGATACCTTTTCTGGTCCGATTCGAAAATCCAATATAGCGGCAAGGCTGCCATCTTAGATTATCCAATGAAACCTTGTTATCATGAATTCTCAGGAACTACTTCATGGATCTTTCTCAAATTTGATACACAGGTTCCCCTTGGGGTCTAGTTGTGCAAGATACCTTTTCTGGTCCGATTCGAAAATCCAATATAGCGGCAAGGCTGCCATCTTAGATTATCCAATGAAACCTTGTTATCATGAATTCTCAGGAACTACTTCATGGATCTTTCTCAAATTTGGTACACTGGTTCCCCTTGGGGTCTAGTTGTGCAAGATACCTTTTCTGGTCCGATTCGAAAATCCAATATGGCCACAAGGCTGCCATCTTGGATTTCCCCATGAAACCTTGTTATCGCGATTTCTCAGGAACTACTGCATGGATCTTTCTCAAATTTGGTACACAGGTTCCCCTTGGGGTCTAGTTGTGCAAGATACCTTTACTGGTCCGATTGGAAAATCCAATATGGCCACAAGGCTGCCATCTTGGATTTCCCCATGAAACATTGTTATCATGAATTCTCAGGATCTACTTCATTGATCTTTCTCAAATTTGGTACACAGGTTCCCCTTGGGGTCCAGTTGTGCAAGATACCTTTTCTGGTCCGATTCGAAAAATCAGTATGGCCACAAGGCTGCCATCTTGGATTTCCCCATGAAACATTGTTATCATGAATTCTCAGGAACTACTTCATTGATCTTTCTCAAATTTGGTACACAGGTTCCCCTTGGGGTCCAGTTGTGCGAGATACCTTTTCTGGTCCAATTCGAAAAATCAATATAGCCATAAGGCGGCCATCTTGGATTTCCCCAAGAAACCTTGTTATCATGAATTCTCAGGAACTACTTCATGGATCTTTCTCAAATTTAGTACACAGGTTCCCCTTGGGGTCTAGTTGTGCCAGATACCTTTGCTGGGCCGATTCGAAAATCCAATATGGCCACCAGGCAGCCATCTTGGATTTCCCCATGAAACCTTGTTATCGCGATTTCTCAGGAACTACTGCGTGGATCTTTCTCAAATTTGATACACAGGTTCCCCTTGGGATCTAGTTGTGCAAGATGCCTTTTCTGGTCCGATTCGAAAATCCAATATGGCCGCAAGGCTGCCATCTTTCACTTCCCCATGAAACCTTGTTATCATGAATTCTCAGGAACTACTTCATGGATCTTTCTCAAATTTAGTACACAGGTTCCCCTTGGGGTCTAGTTGTGCCAGATACCTTTTCTGGTCCGATTCGAAAATCCAATATGGCCACCAGGCGGCCATTTTGGATTTCCCCATGAAACCTTGTCATCGCGATTTCTCAGGAACTACTGCATGGATCTTTCTCAAATTTGGTACACAGGTTCCTCTTGGGGTCTAGTTGTGCAAGATACCTTTCCTGGTCCGATTCGAAAAATCAATATGGCCACAAGGCTGCCATCTTGGATTTCCCCATGAAACATTGTAATCATGAATTCCCAGGAACTACTTCATTGATCTTTCTCAAATTTGGTATACTGGTTCCCCTTGGGGTCCAGTTGTGCAAGATACCTTTTCTGGTCCGATTCGAAAAATGAATATAGCCATAAGGCGGCCATCTTGGATTTCCCCAAGAAACCTTGTTATCATGAATTCTCAGGAACTGCTTCACGGATCTTTCTCAAATTTGATACACAGGTTCCCCTTGGGATCTAGATGTGCAAGATGCCTTTTCTGGTCCGATTCTAAAATCCAATATGGCCGCAAGGCTGCCATCTTTGACTTCCCCATGAAACCTTGTTATCATGAATTCTGAGGAACTACTTCATGGATCTTTCTCAAATTTGGTACACAGGTTCCCCTTGGGGTCCAGTTGTGCAAGATACCTTTTCTGGTCCGATTCGAAAAATCAATATGGCCACAAGGCGGCCATCTTGGATTTCCCCAAGAAACCTTGTTATCATGAATTCTCAGGAACTACTTCATGGATCTCTCTCAAATTTGGTACACAGGTTCCCCTTGGGGTTTAGTTGTGCCAGATACCTTTTCTGGTCCGATTCGAAAATCCAATATGGCCACCAGGCAGCCATCTTGGATTTCCCCATGAAACCTTGTTATCGCGATTTCTCAGGAACTACTGCATGGATCTTTCTCAAATTTGGTACACAGGTTCTCCTTGGGGTCTAGTTGTGCAAGATACCTTTTCTGGTCCGATTCGAAAATCCAATATGGCCACAAGGCGGCCATCTTGGATTTCCCCATGAAACCTTGTTATCATGAATTCTCACGAACTACTTCATGGATCTTTCTCAAATTTGGTACGCTGGTTCCCCTTGGGGTCTAGTTGTGCAAGGTACCTTTTCTGGTCCGATTCGAAAATCCAATATGGCCACAAGGCGGCCATCTTGGATTTCCCCATGAAACCTTGTTATCGCGATTTCTCAGGAACTACTCCATGGATCTTTCTCAAATTTGGTACACAGGTTCCCCTTGGGGTCTAGTTGTGCAAGATACCTTTTCTGGTCCGATTGGAAAATCCAATATGGCCACAAGGCTGCCATCTTGGATTTCCCCATGAAACATTGTTATCATGAATTCTCAGGATATACTTCATTGATCTTTCTCAAATTTGGTACACAGGTTCCCCTTGGGATCTAGATGTGCAAGATGCCTTTTCTGGTCCGATTCGAAAATCCAATATGGCCGCAAGGCGGCCGTCTTGGATTTCCCATGAAGCATTGTTATCATGAATTCTCAGGAACTACTTCATGGATCTTTCTCAAATTTGGTACACAGGTTCCCCTTGGGATCTAGTTGCGCAAGATACCTTTTCTGGTCCGATTCGAAATCCAATATGGCCACCAGGCGGCCATCTTAGATTTCCTCATGAAACTTGATCAGGAAGCACTGCATGGATCTTTCTCAAATTTGTTACAGAGGTACCTTGTGGTCCAGTTGTGCAAGATACCTTTTTTGGCCCGATTCGAAAATCCAATATGACCACCAAGCTGCCATTTTGAATTTCCCCCGTGAAATTTTGTTATCGTGAATTCTCAGGAACTAATGCATGGATCTTTGTCAAATTTGGTACACAGGTTTCCCTTGTGGTCTACTTGTGCAGGATATCTTTCCTGGTCCGATTCCAAAATCCAATATGGCCACCAGGCGGCCATCTTAGATTTCCCCATGAAACATTGTTATTGCGATTTCTCAGGAACTACTGCATGGATCTTTCTCAAATTTGGTACATTGGTTCCCCTTGATGTCTAGTTGTGCAAGATGTCTTTTGTCTTCCGATTCGGAAATCCAATATGGCCACCAAGCAGCAATCTTGGATTTCCCCTTGAAACTTTATCGTGATTTCTCCAGAATTACTGCGTGGATGTTTCTCAAAAAGGTTCCCCTTGGGGACTAGTTGTGCAAGATACCTTTTTCGGTCCGATTTGAAAATGTAATATGCCCACCAGGTGGCCATTTTGGATTTCCCCATGAAACTTTATCGTGGTTTCTCAGGAAGTACTGCATGGATGTTTCTCAAATTTGGTACACAGGTTCCCCATGTGGTCCATTTGCGCAAGATGCCTTTCTTGGTCTGATTCGAAAATCCAATATGGCCACCAGGTGGCCATCTTGAATTTCCCCTTGAAACATTGTTATCGTGAATTCTCAGGAAATACGTCATGGATTTTTCTGAAATTTGGTACCCATCTCCCACATGGAGCCTAGTTGTGCAAAATACAATTTTTGGTCCGATTCGAAAATCCAAGTTACGCTTCAAATTAATACGGTATTCCCGAGTTGTGCCGTTGCATCACAAGAGTAGGCGGATCAAACGGTGGGGCATATTCTGTATATTGACTATAGAGAATATCCATACCTTCACCTTCTATATCAAGGAGTTCAAATGATTCCGAATTAAAATGTATTTCTTCAAATTTTAAATCAGAATACTTTAGTCCATGCCTTTGCAAGTGAACTGCCCCATCATTTCCTCTGCCGACAGGTCGGCTACACGAAGGGACGTCACTCTTGTGACACAACCTCACAACTCGACAACTGTAGACTACTGCGTGTTTCGATCCAAGAGAGATAATCAGGATTCCAAAATCCAATATGGCCACAAGGCGGCCATCTTGGATTTCCCATGAAACATTGTTATCATGAATTCTCAGGAACTACTTCATGGATCTTTCTCAAATTTGGTACACAGGTTCCCCTTGGGGTCTAGTTGTGCAGGATACCTTTTCTGGTCCGATTCGAAAATCCAATATGGCCGCAAGGCGGCCATCTTGAATTTTCCCATGAAACCTTGTTATCGCGATTTCTCAGGAACTATTGCATGGATCTTTCTCAAATTTGGTACACAGGTTCCCCTTGGGGGCTAGTTGTGCAAGATATCTTTTCTGGTCCGATTCGAAATCCAATATGGCCACCAGGCGGCCATCTTAGATTTCTCCATGAAACTGTCCAGTTGTGCAAGATACCTTTTTTGGCCCGATTCGAAAATCCAATATCACCACCAAGCTGCCATTTTGAATTTCCCACGTGAAATTTTGTTATCGTGAATTCTCAGGAACTAATGCATGGATCTTTGTCAAATTTGGTACACAGGTTCCCCTTGTGGTCTACTTGTGCAAGATATCTTTCCTGGTCCGATTCCAAAATCTAATATGGCCACCAGGCGGCGATCTTGGATTTCCCCATGAAACATTGTTATTGCGATTTTTCAGGAACTACTGCATGGATCTTTCTTAAATTTGGTACACTGGTTCCCCTTGATGTCTAGTTGTGCAAGATGTCTTTTCTCTTCAGATTCGGAAATCCAATATGGCCTCCAAGCAGCCATCTTGGATTTCCCCTTGAAACTTTATCGTGATTTCTCCAGAATTACTGCGTGGATCTTTCTCAAATTTGGTACGCAGGTTCCCCTTGGGGACTAGTTGTGCAAGATACCTTTTTCTGTCCGATTTGAAAATGTAATATGCCCACCAGGTGGCCATTTTGGATTTCCCCATGAATCTTTATCGAGGTTTCTCAGGAAGTACTGCATGGATGTTTCTCAAATTTGGTACACAGGTTCCCCATGTGGTCCACTTGCGCAAGATACCTTTCTTGGTCTGATTCGAAAATCCAATATGGCTACCAGGTGGCCATCTGGAATTTCCCCTTGAAACATTGTTGTCGTGAATTCTCAGGAAATACGTCATGGATTTTTCTGAAATTTGGTACACATGTCTCACATGGAGCCTAGTTGTGCAAGATACATTTTTTGGTCCGATTCGAAAATCCAAGTTACGCTTCAAATTAATACGGTATTCCTGAGTTGTGCCGTTGCATCACAAGAGTAGGCGGATCAAACGGTGCGGCATATTCTGTATATTGACTATAGAGAATGTCCATACCTTCACCTTCTATATCAAGGAGTTCAAATGATTCCGAGTTAAAATGTATTTCTTCAAATTTTAAATCAGTTTACTTTAGTCCATGCCATTGGAAGTGAACTGCCCCATCATTTCCTCTGCCGACGGGTCGGCTACACGAAGGGACGTCACTCTTGTGACACAACCTCACAACTCGACAACTGTAGACTACTGCGTGTTTCGATCCAAGAGAGATAATCAGGATTCGAAAATCCAATATGGCCACAAGGCGGCCATCTTGGATTTCCCATGAAACATTGTTACCGTGAATTCTCAGGAACTACTTCATGGTTCTTTCTCAAATTTGATACACAGGTTCCTCTTGGGGTCTAGTTGTGCAAGATACCTTTTCTGGTCCGATTTGAAAATCCAATATGGCCACAAGGCGGCCATCTTGAATTTTCCCATGAAACCTTGTTATCGCGATTTCTCAGGAACTATTGCATGGATCTTTCTCAAATTTGGTACACAGGTTCCCCTTGGGGTCTAGTTGTGCAAGATACCTTTTCTGGTCCGATTCGAAAATCCAATATGGCCACCAGGCAGCCATCTTGGATTTCCCCATGAACCTTTGTTACCGTGATTTCTCAGGAAGTACTGCATGGATCTTTCTCAAATTTGTTACAAAGGTACCTTGTGGTCCAGTTGTGCAAGATACCTTTTTGGCCCGATTCGAAAATCCAATATGACCACCAAGCTGCCATTTTGAATTTCCCTCGTGAAATTTTGTTATCGTGAATTCTCAGGAACTAATGCATGGATCTTTGTCAAATTTGGTACACAGGTTCCCCTTGTGGTCTACTTGTACAAGATACCTTTCTTGGTCCGATTCCAAAATCCAATATGGCTACCAGGCGGCCACCTTGGATTTCCCCATGAAACATTGCTATTGCGATTTCTCAGGAACTGCTGCATGGATCTTTCTCAAATTTGATACACTGGTTCCCCTTGATGTCTAGTTGTGCAAGATGTCTTTTCTCTTCCGATTCGAAAATCCAATATGGCCACCAGGCAGCCATCTTGGATTTCCCCATGAAACTTTGTCGTGATTTCTCCAGAAGTACTGCGTGGATCTTTCTCAAATTTGGTACGCAGGTTCCCCTTGGGGACTAGTTGTGCAAGATACCTTTTCGGTCCGATTTGAAAATGTAATATGCCCACCAGGTGGCCATTTTGGATTTTCCCATGAAACTTTTTATCGTGGTTTCTCAGGAAGTACTGCATGGATGTTTCTCAAATTTGGTACACAGGTTCCCCATGTGGTCCAGTTGCGCAAGATACCTTTCTTGGTCTGATTCGAAAATCCAATATGGCCACCAGGTGGCCATCTTGAATTTCCCCTTGAAACATTGTTATCGTGAATTCTCAGGAAATACTTCATGGATCTTTCTGAAATTTGGTACACATGTCCCACATGGGGCCTAGTTGTGCAAGATACCTTTTTTGGTCCGATTCGAAAATCCAAGTTACTCTTCAAATTAATACGGTATTCTGGAGTTGTGCCGTTGCATCACAAGAGTAGGCGGATCAAACGGTGCGGCATATTCTGTATATTGACTATAGAGAATGTCCATACCTTCACCTTCTATATCAAGGAGTTCAAATGATTCCGAGTTAAAATGTATTTCTTCAAATTTTAAATCAGTTTACTTTAGTCCATGCCATTGGAAGTGAACTGCCCCATCATTTCCTCTGCCGACGGGTCGGCTACACGAAGGGACGTCACTCTTGTGACACAACCTCACAACTCGACAACTGTAGACTACTGCGTGTTTCGATCCAAGAGAGATAATCAGGATT
Source organism: Hanleya hanleyi (assembly GCA_036873755.1). Taxonomy (NCBI): domain Eukaryota; kingdom Metazoa; phylum Mollusca; class Polyplacophora; order Lepidopleurida; family Hanleyidae; genus Hanleya; species Hanleya hanleyi. The sequence goes on from JAVTVY010017983.1 coordinate 59,378, forward strand.
CGAAAATCCAATATGGCCACAAGGCGGCCATCTTGGATTTCCCATGAAACATTGTTACCGTGAATTCTCAGGAACTACTTCATGGTTCTTTCTCAAATTTGATACACAGGTTCCTCTTGGGGTCTAGTTGTGCAAGATACCTTTTCTGGTCCGATTTGAAAATCCAATATGGCCACCAGGCAGCCATCTTGGATTTTCCCATGAAACCTTGTTATCGCGATTTCTCAGGAACTACTGCATGGATCTTTCTCAAATTTGGTACACAGGTTCCCCTTGGGGTCTAGTTGTGCAAGATACCTTTTCTGGTCCGATTCGAAATCCAATATGGCCACCAGGCGGCCATCTTAGATTTCCCCATGAAACTTTGTTGTCGTCATTTATCAGGAAGTACTGCATGGATCTTTCTCAAATTTGTTACAAAGGTACCTTGTGGTCCAGTTGTGCAAGATACCTTTTTTGGCCCGATTCGAAAATCCAATATGACCACCAAGCTGCCATTTTGAATTTCCCTCGTGAAATTTTGTTATCGTGAATTCTCAGGAACTAATGCATGGATCTTTGTCAAATTTGGTACACAGGTTCCCCTTGTGGTCTACTTGTACAAGATACCTTTCTTGGTCCGATTCCAAAATCCAATATGGCTACCAGGCGGCCACCTTGGATTTCCCCATGAAACATTGCTATTGCGATTTCTCAGGAACTGCTGCATGGATCTTTCTCAAATTTGATACACTGGTTCCCCGTGATGTCTAGTTGTGCAAGATGTCTTTTCTCTTCCGATTTGGAAATCCAATATGGCCACCAGGCAGCTATCTTGGATTTCCCCTTGAAACTTTATCGTGATTTCTCCAGAATTACTGCGTGGATCTTTCTCAAATTTGGTACGCAGGTTCCCCTTGGGGACTAGTTGTGCAAGATACCTTTTTCTGTCCGATTTGAAAATGTAATATGCCCACCAGGTGGCCATTTTGGATTTCCCCATGAATCTTTATCGAGGTTTCTCAGGAAGTACTGCATGGATGTTTCTCAAATTTGGTACACAGGTTCCCCATGTGGTCCACTTGCGCAAGATACCTTTCTTGGTCTGATTCGAAAATCCAATATGGCTACCAGGTGGCCATCTTGAATTTCCCCTTGAAACATTGTTGTCGTGAATTCTCAGGAAATACGTCATGGATTTTTCTGAAATTTGGTACACATGTCTCACATGGAGCCTAGTTGTGCAAGATACATTTTTTGGTCCGATTCGAAAATCCAAGTTACGCTTCAAATTAATACGGTATTCCTGAGTTGTGCCGTTGCATCACAAGAGTAGGCGGATCAAACGATGCGGCATATTCTGTATATTGACTATAGAGAATGTCCATACCTTCACCTTCTATATCAAGGAGTTCAAATGATTCCGAGTTAAAATGTATTTCTTCAAATTTTAAATCAGTTTACTTTAGTCCATGCCATTGGAAGTGAACTGCCCCATCATTTCCTCTGCCGACGGGTCGGCTACACGAAGGGACGTCACTCTTGTGACACAACCTCACAACTCGACAACTGTAGACTACTGCGTGTTTCGATCCAAGAGAGATAATCAGGATTCGAAAATCCAATATGGCCACAAGGCGGCCATCTTGGATTTCCCATGAAACATTGTTACCGTGAATTCTCAGGAACTACTTCATGGTTCTTTCTCAAATTTGATACACAGGTTCCTCTTGGGGTCTAGTTGTGCAAGATACCTTTTCTGGTCCGATTTGAAAATCCAATATGGCCACAAGGCGGCCATCTTGAATTTTCCCATGAAACCTTGTTATCGCGATTTCTCAGGAACTATTGCATGGATCTTTCTCAAATTTGGTACACAGGTTCCCCTTGGGGTCTAGTTGTGCAAGATACCTTTTCTGGTCCGATTCGAAATCCAATATGGCCACCAGGCGGCCATCTTAGATTTCCCCATGAAACTTTGTTGTCGTCATTTATCAGGAAGTACTACATGGATCTTTCTCAAATTTGTTACAAAGGTACCTTGTGGTCCAGTTGTGCAAGATACCTTTTTTGGCCCGATTCGAAAATCCAATATGACCACCAAGCTGCCATTTTGAATTTCCCTCGTGAAATTTTGTTATCGTTAATTCTCAGGAACTAATGCATGGATCTTTGTCAAATTTGGTACACAGGTTCCCCTTGTGGTCTACTTGTACAAGATACCTTTCTTGGTCCGATTCCAAAATCCAATATGGCTACCAGGCGGCCACCTTGGATTTCCCCATGAAACATTGCTATTGCGATTTCTCAGGAACTGCTGCATGGATCTTTCTCAAATTTGATACACTGGTTCCCCGTGATGTCTAGTTGTGCAAGATGTCTTTTCTCTTCCGATTTGGAAATCCAATATGGCCACCAGGCAGCTATCTTGGATTTCCCCTTGAAACTTTATCGTGATTTCTCCAGAATTACTGCGTGGATCTTTCTCAAATTTGGTACGCAGGTTCCCCTTGGGGACTAGTTGTGCAAGATACCTTTTTCTGTCCGATTTGAAAATGTAATATGCCCACCAGGTGGCCATTTTTGATTTCCCCATGAATCTTTATCGAGGTTTCTCAGGAAGTACTGCATGGATGTTTCTCAAATTTGGTACACAGGTTCCCCATGTGGTCCACTTGCGCAAGATACCTTTCTTGGTCTGATTCGAAAATCCAATATGGCTACCAGGTGGCCATCTTGAATTTCCCCTTGAAACATTGTTATCGTGAATTCTCAGGAAATACGTCATGGATTTTTCTGAAATTTGGTACACATGTCTCACATGGAGCCTAGTTGTGCAAGATACATTTTTGGGTCCGATTCGAAAATCCAAGTTACGCTTCAAATTAATACGGTATTCCCGATTTGTGACGTTGCATCACAAGAGTAGGTGGATCAAACGGTGGGGCATATTCTGTATATTGACTATAGAGAATATACATACCTTCACCTTCTATATCAAGGAGTTCAAATAATTCCGAATTGAAATGTATTTCTTCAAATTTCAAATCAGTTTACTTTAGTCCATGCCATTGCAAGTGAACTGCCCCATCATTTCCTCTGCCGACGGGTCAGCTACACGAAGGGACGTCACTCTTGTGACACAACCTCACAACTCGACAACTGTAGACTACTGCGTGTTTCGATCCAAGAGAGATAATCAGGATTCAGACACTAAAGTTTCAACATTACTGCGCATACCTGATTCCTGCAGAATTAAGTTTTGTACCATCTTACTATTTTCGAGCATGGTATCTTAAAAGAGATAACTCAAACTAGCCCAGTAAACATAACAGAAATAGCATTCGTTCCTCATTATAAAATCTTAAGTATGTTTCATAGCTCATGCGAAAGTGTCAAAGAGATTTGTCTTCGCTTCAATTCGAAATTCTGCAAACAAAATTGCAAATCATTCATTTGTTCTTAGTAACAATGGACAAAAAGATCCTCTTGTCATTAGCTTTCAATTATCGGACAATGGTGGGCGCCAAGATCCTTCAGGATCTCTCGTAAATTTGCTTTCAGCTGCTCCTAACATTTTCACGCGTCACAATATCTGAACTCGCATATTCGACCGTTATATTACGCTGCAATTTTGCGTGCGTAAAACTAATGAAATATGAAGACACATTATCGAGTAGTACGAAAAAAACATTCTGGGTCACAATGGTTGGTGCATGATAATACAATCGAAAGTTTGAAAGATCAATGTAGTTCTGGAGAATCAGATTGATTCTTGAGTATTTCTGTCGACTGTTCGTGAATCTCCGAAGGATTACCTGTTTCCTTGAGCCTTGTTCGACGATCTACCTGTATTGAATCTCGACTAGTGTACCATTCCAGACGAACTGTCATCTATGCAAATTCCTGGGAACGGTATTTCCCCCCTGAGAAAATGGCACTGGTAACCTATATGGAATTAAAAACTGTTTGCGACCACATCATACTCATTTCATGTTCCTTGGACGTCATTTGTTGACGCCACGATATTCTTCTCGCAAGGTTTTGTAGCCCATAAATCAAGAAATTATATTAATTCTATCGCAAAGTCAGCTTCAAGTTACTTTAGAAGAATAGTGTGAACATTCTTTGACATAAATATACGGTCGGGCTGCTTGGATAGGTGTTCTCTGGATTTTGAATCAGGAGATTTAGGAAGCTGGATTCTGATCTCAAAACGTATATTTTCACCCAAATGTCTCCCGGACAGCTCAACAACGCCGCAGATCCTTAAATGTATGGTAGGCCATCCTTGCCATATGTTACAAACCACTGAAAACAGCCTTACGTAATATGTAGTAAATCGGCTGCGCACATCTTGACAAATCTATATTCCCTAATATTCGTCGCCACAAATGGCCCTCCAGGCCAGGTAGCCTGACTTTTGCGTTCAAACATATAAAAAAAATCAGCATACATTCGCTACCATTTTTTCGAGCTACGGCTGCCATAAAGTAGGTCATTCCGCCCGACAAAATCCCAGCTAATATGCGAGGTGGGCAATCAAACTGGCCCCTGAATTATTCCCTATCAAAATTTAAAAATGTTGTTTGGATATTTTTTAGTGTTGAATTTTATATAAACATTTTAAAATATATCGCAAACCATTTCTCGCCCAGTCAAATCTCATCGGAAGTCGAGTCCTCATTACATTCTCAGGTAAAAAAAAATCAGTGGTGGTTTGTGAGCGTTGAACGGTTAGCAATGTATTGGAATTGTAATTTAAATACATTGAAAATCAACCAATCGTAAGCCTCGAATTCGAATGTATTGAAATTGAATTGCAATGTATTGAAAATCGGCCAATCCAAATCGTGTATATATCATTACATTGGAAATCAATCACTGGCATGGCTTGTTACATAGCCAGGTGTACATGTTGTGGCCCGGAATTTGCGCTAGGCTATTTTAGCATTGAAGTGACGTGTCACCCCGCTCTTCAAATCTATGCTGCTTGAGGTCAAAGCGGCAACCTCTATATATTCGCTCATGTACACAACAACCAGCTATATTCACGTAAACTCGAGCAGAAAAGGCCTCCGCGCTGTTATATGGACGTTAATTCTGCCCAGCTTTTTGTAGTTGAAGGCCAGAACTATGATGGCCGAGAGGGGCCATCGCCACTTCGCCCTCCTGCCATGGAGCGATGGTGATAGAGCGATAGAGCGATGGCAATAGAGCTATGGCGATAGAACGATAGAGCGATGGCGATAGAGCGATAGAGCTATGGCGATAGAGCGATAGAGCGATGGCGATAGAGCGATAGAGCGGTGGTGATAAAGCGATGGCGGTAGAGCGAAAGAGCGGTGGCGATAGAACGATGGCGATAGAGCGAAGTAGATGACTGAGCATGTCTCATAATCATGCATATTCTTACGGTGATAATCGTACCTCCAACACAAGAGAGCTCGCCGCTCAACTCTAGTTATTATCCGGCGGGTTCCGGAATACCTTAAAATCATGTGTCGTAATTAATGCTGATCAACGCTTGTAAAAAAATCTACGTAGAATCGAAATCAAACAGGCAACTTACTCAAATATTGGTGATCTGATTTACCCATAGTCTCGTAATTTTACGTCAAATTCAACTTCTAACTCCTCTGCAAGAAAAGATCAATTCGTCGATGCGTAAGTTGTTGCTTAAATGCAAAGTTGAATTATTTGAATTTGTGGGTACCAAACGCGACCATTTCCGCTTTTTTATCGAAAAAATAGAGGCGGATGTCATATGAAACTGATAATTCATTAAGATTGTGCTGATCGTTGCTGGACTTAACACTAAATCGTATAGAACAAACACCGAGAAAAAGGGGCACACCCCCAGATAATTTTAGATTTATTTCACATGCTTCTCTACTAATTTTCGGCCCATTGGGGGTGGGGAGACGAAGTGGTCCTTCGTCCCCGATCTTTGAGACATTCGGTTGTTTGAGCATGGCGGGACTCCGAGACTCAAAGCGTTTTCAGAAAGGGATATTCCTCTCTTCATAACATGTTTATTCTACAGGCTCTTTTAGATTACCTCAAATCACGTAAGGAAAAATTATATTGTGCATTTATTGTTTAAAAAAAGCTTTCGACAATGTTTGGCGATTTAGTTTGTGGCAGAAATTAATAGAGTTTCCCCACTGGGTTTCCCACTGGGGAGTCAATTGCACCATTCTTGTTCCATCGAGGTATTTCCATTTTCATTTAACCTGGCATTTTCATATACAAAGCTTGAATACAAAAAGGGGATTGTAAATTAACCCGAGGCTAGGTGGGCAGTTCCATTTGGACCAATCAGCGGTCGAGAAAAAAAAGCCAATGAGCGGTCGATAAATCAGCCAATCGATAACCACCGGGTTCTTCCATGCCTCTGGATATTTTTTGAAAAGTACCGGGCAGGTCTGTATATAGGCCCATACTGGCTATGAGGGGAGGTCCATACTGGGAAATTCTTCGTGGGTTTTACTCTGGATTGTTTGGTCTTGTTTTTCTCGTCTCACCACGAAAACACGATGGGAGGGGTCCCGTTGCTAAGCGGTGACATTTTTTGAAAAGTACCGGGTACGTCTGTATATAGGCCCATATTGTCCCATACTGGCTATGGGGGATAGGTCCATACTGGGAATTGTTTTGTGGGTTTTACTATGGGTTGTTTGGGCTTGTTTTTCACGTCTCACCACGAATAACACGATGGGAAGGGTCTCGAAGGTAAACGGCGATTTTTTTCGAAAAGTACCGGATAGGTCTGCATATAGCCCCATACTGGCTCAGTGCATAGGTCCACACTGGGTGGACGTTTTGGGGTCTAGGTGAGCCCCTAGTGGTCCCATGGTGTCGTATGAGGTCTTATTTTGAAGCTGTCGTGCAGGAGCATCCGACTGCGCATGCACAGTCTGGACGTATTATAGAAAGCAGGCATTTTGGGGCGTGCGTGGGGGTAGGTTTGGGGTAGAGATGGACCACTATGGGTCCGAATGGGTCGTGGGAGGTGTCAAAGTGAAGCTTTTGTGGGGTAGAGTCAGAATGGCGTGTTTTTAATTGCAAGTTGCGTCAATCTGCGCATGCGCAGTTGGATGTAGTAAGTAAATTGGTCATTTTGGGGGTGTGTTGAGGTGTGTTTGGGGTAGAGATGGACCATTATTGGTCCGAATGTGTCGTGGGAGGTGTCATTTTGTAGCTCTCGGGGTGTAGACCTCGATTTGAGGGATGCCCACTTCATCTGTGACGTCATCGGTGACGTCATCAGTACGAGTATTAGCGAAAGTGGGCATTTTGGGGCAGTGACGGAAGGTATTTGGGGTAGAAATGGAATGCGTCGTGTGTGGTGTCATTGTGTTGTTCTCGCGGCATAGACCCCGATATGAGGGATGTTCACGTCATCTGTGACGTCATTGGTGACGTCATCAGTAGGAGTAGTAGCCAAAGTGGGCATTTTGGGGCAGTGAAGGAAGGTATTTAGGGCAGATATGGACCATCCTTGGTCAGAATGCGTCGTGTGGGGTGTCATTTTGTAGCTTGCGGGGTGTAGACCCGATTTGAGGTATATCCACAGCATCTGTGACGTCATCTGTGATGTCACCAGTACGAGTAGTAGCAAAAGTGGGCATTTTGTGGAAGTGAAGGAAGGTAATTGGTGTAGAGATGGACCACTATTGGTCCGAATGGACCGCGTGGGGTATCAGTGTGAAGTTCTCGTGGGTCAGACTGGCTTGTTTTCTTTGGAAATCGCGTCAATCTGCGCATGCGCAGTTGGCCAGTGGGGTTTTCCCGTCGTACCTCCGTCTTCCATCCTGGTCCTCATCTTACATCGGGGGTTTTCCATGTTTACTGCCACGTGACCGGAACCGTAAGTTGTCACAAGACAGGTGGCTTTCATGCACAGAATACATGTACTCTGCGCATGTCCATGTTTTCTGTGCATATCCATGCACAGGTACTATGTGCCTGTTCATGCACTATTTGCCTGTACATGTAAGCTGTTCATGTGCATGCACTCTGTCAATACACATGTTCCTTGTCCATGTAAATGTATTCTGTGTATGCCATTCTACATGTACTTTGTTCACGTCCATGTGAACACACTCTGTTCAAATCCATGTACACACTCTCTGTCCATGTCGCTATTTACTGAAATATTGCGGAATGCGACGTTAAACCTTAATTCTCTCTCTCTCTCTTTCTCTTTCTCAATGAACATGCACTCTGTACAATGTCGCATGATCGATGTAGACCGGTGAGAGAACAACAACAACTAGGATGACGGGTCAATCATTTTATTAACACCTCCAGTACATCATACCCAAGCTGGGGCAGGTGCGTTGGATGTGTTTACAATACAAGTAGCCTTTTGTCCAATCAGAGGCCGCCATTTGCATCTGTCATATTCGTTCTTGCCCGTTAGGGATATTCTATAAGTCGCCATTTCAGAAAGTTCCATCTTTGCTCGGTGTGACATGGTCTTCCCACTTCCCTTATATGTGTTGTAATTTTTACCTGTATATGGCGAGATTCTGCTGGTGGACGTTTCGTCCACGAGGCCCGCCCCCTGTACAGACCTTTTGGTCTTTGATATGTGTTGGCATTTGTGGGAAGTTGATGCTGGGTCGACATCGGGCCTTACAGACTAGTCTTTTGTGTTAAATACCGTCATTTTCATCTGACGACGATACAGCTCACCAATCCCCAGTTTACGAGTTGTCACAGCGAAACAGTTCACCAATTACCAATATACGAGTTGTCAGAGCATTTCCATCATAGCTCTCTAGATTTGTATCTAATACCACTTATGCCGGTCCTAGGGGCCATGTGGTCATATCATCTAAGTTGCCACATGAAAAGGTACAATAAAAGCGTACCTTGAGATACAACACATATCACGAATCGTTAGATTCATGGTATGTGCTTTAGAATAGGTTAACCGGAAGACTATACTGTGAAGTCATGCGACTCTGCCAGTATGTCGGCACCTCTTCCCACTTCCCTTATACGTGTTGTAATTTTTACCTGTATATGGCGAGATTCTGCTGGTGGACGTTTCGTCCCCAAGGCCCGCCCCCTGTACAGACCTTTTGGTCTTTGATATATGTTGGCATTTGTGAGAAGTTGATGCTGGGTCGACATCGGGCCTTACAGGCTGATCTTTTGTGTTAAATACCGTCATTTTCATCTGACGACGATACAGCTCACCAATCCCCAGTTTACGAGTTGTCACAGCGAAACAGCTCACCAATTACCAATATACGAGTTGTCAGAGCATTTCCATCATAGCTCTCTAGATTTGTATCTAATACCGCTTATGGCGGTGCTAGGGGCCGTGTGGTCATATCATCTAAGTTGCCACATGAACAGGTACAATAAAAGCGTACCTGAGATACAACACATATCACGAATCGTTATATTCATGGTATGTGCTTTAGAATAGGTTAACCGGAAGACTATACTGTGAAGTCATGTGGCTCTGCCAGTATGTCGGCACCTCTTCCCACTTCCCTTATATGTGTTGTAATGATATGATTCTTACTCATTCGTCCATCTGTCTGTATATATGTTAGAAGTCTCTCTTTCGAGATAATTGCGGCCATATTTTTCCATACAAGGAAAAAGCGGCCTTTGGTGGCAAGCTCTCACTTCGCTCACTGAAAATCTCCTCCCTCCTCGTGCAAAGATCACACCCGGCCAAGGGTACACCTTCAAGGCAGGTCAGGCATTGCTGGCAATGATAGCGGACATCTCCGGGCTCTCCCCTGGTTGAGCTGTAACCCACACTGAAGAAATCATCTATCATTTCCATAGTTATGGGCGGGTATCTTTTGGTAACTCTTTTGGGGAGTCGAGCGGGAACCGGTACCTGTTCGTCAATCTTCAACGATTGCTCATCTGCCTTGGAATTGGCTGGCTTTTCCATTTGATCGGGTCTGGTACAGGTTGTGAGAAATGTACATCTAACATGCGTCTTTCCGTATTTATAGTTAGAGGGGAAGAGGAGAAGCGGGGGGGGGGGGATGACCGTCCTATCAACCAACCAGAAGCCACCATTTCAGAAAGTTTAATCTTCGTTCAGTGTAACCAAAACGTTTTCGGGCAATCCATGATACTGAAGCTCGGAGCTCTTACTTTCCCATTCAACACTGGGATCAATTTTCATCGGCTCTTCAATTCGCGGCGGCGGATCGACCTCCATGGTTCTTCCATCCTCAGATGCATTCCCATAGAAACTGAAATATCCGGTTTCGAGAGTGGCGAGCGTGATCCGTGTATGACATTTTGGTGACGTCTCAATTGACTGGGATGCTCAAAGACTATATCAAAATTTGCACATGTATGCGTGGGTACTTCGTGGCGTGCACGTGTGTGACAACGTAAACTGTCCAGGCGATGAAAGCACTTCGAGCAAGTTGTGCAAGAGAACATATCGACTGTGGAACTGGAAATGATGAATGCCGTAAAAATTCTGGCTCTTATAGGCCAACATAGGAGTACCCGGATGTTCTACAGTCCCGGATGTTCCACAGTCCCCGGATGTAAAAGTGCCCGGATGTTCACGAATGTTCCACCATCCCGGACTTCTATCAGGCCCAGATTCTCTTTCGGAAGATATGGGGGCTCTGAAGGGCCGTTCTTTTCTGTCGCTGTAAGACGGAACTGTCATTGCCACAGCGTCAGGTTCAATAGGGCAAAGACCGTTGTGAGACCAACGAGCCGTCGCTGGTTCTGGCGTGAACGCTCGCGCTGGCATCAAGGATGGCTGTCATAGTCCAGTAGTGGTGGGTGATAGCACACCTCTCCATCGAGTCCACTCTGTCGAGAACCGCTTCTGTGAACTCTTTCAGGATCTGGCGTCGCCCCTCGTTGTCGTAGCCATCTCCAAACATAGACCGAACCACTCCTCGGTAACCCGTGAGTGAATTAATCACGGTCGCATGCTGTAAAATGCGAGTCGCATAGCGATGGGTCTCCGTCATGGCTCTGCGACAGTAGGAATGGGGTGTGGGGTCAAGAGGGACGTGTTTTATAGACCACGTTACACATGCGCGCCTACACGTAGCTCTACGTGTGTAGTCCGTGATAAGTACTATTCTGATTGGTTAGTCCAAAAAGAGAGCAACAACAACAACAACAACAAAGATTACAGCTCAATCATTTTATTATCCCCTCCATCACAGCACAGCCACGCTGGGGGAACCGCTATGGGTGTGTTTACAATTCACTTATGCTATTGTCCGTGTATTCAGAAGTTCATTGTGCTGATATCAGACTGCTCTTGTCCAATCAGAAGCCGACCCTCAGAATAAGTATTAGTCATGTTGAAGGATGGAACACAAACTGTTGACGTCTTTCTGATTGATTGGGGATCGACTGACGGTGGAGTCTGAAGACTCGACTGCAATGCTGGCATTCATTGGCTGGGTACCTTATGGATTGACCGTTGATGTCGCCGTAAATTATCCTTACGATTGAATGATTTCCTGCAGATCGAACATGTATACTCGCCAACAGCACCTTGAAAAGTAGACTCATGGATGGGGTCAAACATCACGGGTTCCTCAACTCTCAAGCGTGCATGTCCATGGATTACACGTTGGTGTGATCTCAACTGGCTGTGTAGTCTGAAGCGGTGTCCACAATCCCCACATTGATGCCTGGATGTCTCATGGAGCCATCGTTCATGCCGGTGTAAATTATCCAGGCGACTAAATATATCCCCACAGGTGTCGCAGGTGTACTGGGCAGTAGCGTCGTGGATGGTCGACTCATGGCGTTGTAAGTCGTGCAAGCGTGTAAAGGACTTGGAGCAAGTGGTACACGTGAACATCATGTCGTAAGTGGTTGAACGAATGTCTGCTGAAAGTGTCAGGCCGCTTTCCTTTTATAGCACGGTAGCTGGCGATCTATTTTTAGCACAACCGATTCAATCTGGTTCAAACATGTTCCAAGAGCTCTGAGCTCTGAGCTCATACACACACACACGTACACACACACACACACACACACACACACACACACATACACACACACCTGGTGCGCCCGCACCACACACACACTCATACACACACACACACACACATACACACGCGCGCACACACACACACCTGTTGCACCCGTACCCTGGTGTACCCTATACCCTACGGCCACAGGGTACAGACACCACCACCACCGGGCGTTGACGCCCGTTAACGCTCGATGGTGGTGGTAGCTCCCGTGGGGCGGAGCTCTTGGATCGGAGTTCTTGGAGTTTCGAGCTCTTGGAGTTTGAGCTTGGAGCTATTGGAATGTTCGGCAACGTACGCATGCGCACGTAGCTGTGGGGCACCCTGTAACCTATAGCCCGAAGTGTATAGGGTACACCAGGATGCGGGTGCACCACAAGTACGTGCGCATGCGTACGATGCCGTACATTCCAATAGCTCCAAGCTCAGACCTAAGCAGATCCGAACTCCAAGAGCTCCGCCCCACGGGAGCTACCACCACCACCGAGCGTTAACGGGCGTCAACGCCCGGTGGTGGTGGTGTCTGTACCCTATGCCCGTATGGTATAGGGTACACCAGGGTACGGGTGCACCAGGTGTGTGTGTGTGCGCGCGCGTGTGTGTGCATAGGAGTGTGTGTATGAGTGTGTGTGTGGTGCGGGCGCACCAGGTATGTGTTTGTGCGCTGGTGTGTGTGCGTATGTGTGTGCGTGTGTGTACGTGTGTGTGTATGTACGTGTGTGTCAGCTCAGAGCTCTTGGAGCATGTTTGAACCAGATTGAATCGGTTGTGCTAAAAATAGATCGCCAGCTAGCGTGCTATAAAAGGAAAGCGACCTGACACTCTCAACAGACGTGATGTTTGACCCCATCCATGCGACTACTTTTCAAGGTGCTGTTGGCGAGTATACATGTTCGATCTGCAGGAAGTCATTTAATCGTAAGGATAATTTACGGCGACATCAACGGTCGGTCCATAACGCACCCAGCCATGAATGCCAGCATTGCAGTCGAGTCTTCAAACTCCACAGTCAGTTGATCCCCATTAATCCGAAATACGTCCACATTTTGTGTTCCATCCTTCAACATGACCTATACTTATTCCGAGGGTCAGCTTCTGATTGGACAAGAGCAGTCTGATATCAGCACAATGAACTTCTGAATACACGGACAATAGCATAAGTGAATTGTAAACACACCCATAGCGGTTCCCCCAGCGTGGCTGTTCTGTGATGGAGGGGATAATAAAAATATTGACCTGTAATCTTTGTTGTTGTTGTTGTTAACTATAAATACGGAAACACGCATGTTAGATGCACATTTCTCACAACCTGTACCAAACCCGATCAAATGGACAAGCCAGCCAATTCCAAGGCAGACGAGCAATCGTTGAAGATTGACGAACAGGTACCGGTTCCCGCTCGACTCCCCAAAAGAGTTACCAAAAGATACCCGCCCATAACTATGGAAATGATAGATGTATTCTGTGCATGGAAGTCACCTGTCCTGTGACAACTTTCGGTTCCGGTCACGTGACAGTAAACATGGCAAAACTCCGATCTAAGAGGAGGACCCAGATGTAAAACGACAGTACCCGGATGGAAGACGGAGGTACGACGGAAAAAACTCACTGGCCAACTCCGCATGCGTAGATTGACGTGACTTCCAATGAAAACAAGCCAGTCTGACCCACCAGAGCTTCACACTGATACCCCACGCGGTCCATTCGGATCAATAGTGGTCCATCTCTACACCAAATACCTTCCTTCATTTCCACAAAATGCCCACTTTCGCTACTACTCGAACTGATGACGTCACAGATGACGTCACAGATGCTGTGGATATACCTAAAATCGGGTCTACACTCCGAGTGCTAAAAATGACACCCCATACGACTCATTCGGACCAAGGATGATACATCTCTACCCCAAAACACCTTTCTTCACACCCTTAAAATGCCCACTTTGGCCACAACTCCTACTGATGACGTCACCATTGACGTCACAGATGATGTGAACATCCCCCAAATCGTGGTCTATACCACGAGAACTACAAAATGACACCCCACACGACGCATTCGGACCAAGGATGGTCCATATCTACCCCAAATACCTTCCTTCACTGCCTCAAAATGCCCACTTTGACTACTACCTCTACTGATGACGTCACCAATGACGTCACAGCTGACGCGGACATCCCTCAAATCGGGATCTACACGCCGAGAGCTACACAATGACATCCCAAACGAATCATTCGGACCAAAGATGGTCCATTTCTACCCCAAATACCTTCCTTTACTGCCCCAAAATGACCACTTTCGCTACTACTCGTACTGATGACGTCACCGATGACGTCACAGATGAAGTGGGCATCCCTCAAATCAAGGTCTACATCCCGAGAGCTACAAAATGACACATCCCACTACACATTCGGACCAATAGTGGTCCATCTCTACCCCAAACACACCTACACCCACCCTCAAAATGACCACTTTACTTACTATATCCAACTGTGCATGCGCAGATTGACGCGACTTGCAATAAAAAAACACGCCATTCTGACTCTACCCCACAAAAGTTTCACTTTGACACCTCCCACGACCCATTCGGACCCATAGTGGTCCATCTCTACCCAAACACACCCCCCCCCCCAATGCCTGCTTTCTATACTACGGCCAGACTGCGCCTGCGCAGAATATTGAAAACGGACGATACATTAGTCCAGTCGGATGCTCCTCCACGAGCGCTTCAAAATATGACCTCATACGACACCATGGGACCACTAGGGGCTCACCTATACCCCCAAACGTCCACCCAGTATGGATCTATGCACTGAGCCAGTATGGGCCTATATGGTTTTTTTTTACAGACCTACCCGGTACTTTTCGAAAAATTTCACCGCTTAACTTCTGGACCCCTCCCATCGTGTTTGTCGTTGCAAGACGAGAAAAACAAGACCAAACAACCCATAGTAAAACCCGCAAAAAATTTCCCTCTATGGACCTACACCTACGCAGAGTTAATGGTATTTCTATAGGCCTTGACAATGACATGTTGACGACAGCAATATGCGTCATTGTGTTATATTATGCAGATGACACTGTTATTGTCTCACAAAGTCGCAAAGAGCGTTAGACGCCTTCTCAGACTATTGTAACGACTGGAAATTAGACATTAATACAGAGAAAACGAATAGTATTGTATTTGGCAACTATAAATACCTCGGCATTGTCTTTAGCAAAACAGGATCATTCACAAATGCATTAACTAATATAGTTGAACAGGCAGGCAAAGCCTTACACTAGTTATATACCCCTATGTCTCCCTATTGATTGCCAGTTATTACTTTTTGACCAAACTTATGCACCGCTTCTATTTTATGGTTGCGGAATTGGGGGGTTTAGTAACCTAAATATTCTTGACACTGTCCATACAAATTTTCTAAAATACATACTGTTTGTCCGAAAGTCTACCCCGCATTATATGTTATATGGAGGAGATCTGGGTAGATACCCACTGGTTTTAACAGTAAGAAAAAGAATGCTGACAT
Organism: Hanleya hanleyi; assembly: GCA_036873755.1. NCBI lineage: Eukaryota > Metazoa > Mollusca > Polyplacophora > Lepidopleurida > Hanleyidae > Hanleya > Hanleya hanleyi. The sequence continues at coordinate 74,898 of JAVTVY010017983.1, forward strand.
TTTGGGCTAACTTAATCCAAGGAAAAACCTCAAAAATGTCATTTCTAATGTATAAGACTACTACATAACTCCTATGTGTCAGGAAATTTCAAAAGCAAGTGGATGCACTTTATTAAAACATCTTTAGATGAATTGGGATGTAGTGACATCTGGTTGAATCAGAGCGTGGGGAACATTCGATGGTTCACTCGCCATATACAGCAACTACAGAGTGATCAGGTTTGGTCAACTACAGTATATGCATCATCCAAAGGTATAAATTATTTAGCATTTAAATCTGACATTTGTTTAGAAAAGTATTTACTAGTATTACCTTCAAGGCTTTATACTCCAATTGTAAAATTTAGACTGTGTAACCACAGGTTACCTATCGAGGTTGGTAGATGGGAAAACATACAGAAAACTGAAATATTATGTAAATTATGTAACTTGAACCAAATCGGCGATGAATATCATTATATGTTTCATTGTTCACATTTTGATATATCTAGAACATACTATATTTCTAAACATTACTTACAACTGGTAACTCAGACATAAAATACCGAGTATTATTCAACACAGAAAACTTTAAATTACTTAAAAAACTGAGTCTGTTTTTAACTACGGTCCTGAAAGAATTTCCCGCCAAATAAGTTATAGTTTGTGTATACACATTGTATATATTATCCCCTAATTTCCTGTTAATTCAGACGCAAAAAGCTGGGAATTATTTAACTCAGGTAACTTCAAAATACTAAAACAACGGCAGTCCTGAAAAAAAAATCCCTGACAAATAAGTTACTTATGTATGTATATGTATATTTGTGATTTTGTTATTACGCTGTGTATGTTTATGGAAATCTTGGATAGTCGGTGTCCTGTCGGCGCTCCCTAGCTTTATATGCCGGTTACTTTATATTTTTCATATGGGTTGGAAGCGTTGATGGGATATTTATCACGATTATTTATAACCATTACTCGTGCTGTATATTGTGTATATTATTCAAATAATTGTCATACGACTTCATAAAAGTATATATTTAAAACAAATTATTGCACTGTAATGCGGTGCATCGCACCAAATTGTTTTACACGTTCAAACATATATGCCAGATCTACGTATTTGGACCATGTATTTTTGTTATTGTTTGATAAAATTAGGCCACCTCGGTTCTCAAAACTGTACATATTATGTACATCTTATGTCACAACGTGACCAGGGTGAAATAAAGTTGAAGGTAAGGGATGGGAGGCAAATCTTAATAAATTAATCCTATCAACGCTCTTCAATATATAATTGAACATTAATAAGCGTCAATCCCCCCCTCCCCTCTCCATGTCATTAATCAAAGATGTTTTTTATATATTCATAATGGCATTCCTTGAATCAACCCCGAGTCGCTTTCTTGTGTAAAATTTCTCTCAGTATGCATGGCGTTGATATTCATTTTGATCGCCATGAAAATCTTGTACCGGTATCATATATATGGTGCCCATTCATGAGTATGTCCTCCACGAGTTAGAGATCCTGAATACTACGTTTGTATTTTGCTCTGAGCATTTCGTTTTTAATAAACTGTGTTAATTGGAGGACACGCTCAGAAGTATGCAAAGAGCAAATTGTGTGACATTGTTGGGATGGGGGAGGGGTGGGGGAGGAGGAGTGACGTCACGTCCGTTTGAGGTGACTTCCGGGTCAAAGGATACATTTGGTGAAGGGTTGCCATGGCAACATGGAGAATAGAGACGAGACCACGTGACTGGCTGGGGTGGATGTAAAACTAGGATTTTCCCGAAAAATGCGGGAAAACGGACTGGACACGTAGTCAAATGGGTCTAGATGGGCCAAAATGGGCCCTAAAGGGTCGCTTGCGATGTCAATTTGTGGCGCTCGTCGAGGTCGAATACGTGAGATAGATGAAAAATGCCGAAAACGGACTTTACACTTAAACTTGGGGCAAAACCCCAGTCAAAGGGTCTAGGTGGGCCAATGTGGGACCAAAGGGGATGGGCAGACAGTCAACTTGAAGCGCTCGTCGAGACCGATCACCCGATGGTTGGGGTAGATACAACACCAGGATGTCACTGACAAAATAAAATGCGGAAAACGGACTTGACACCCTAAACTGACGGCGGGGAGGGGGAAGTGGGGAGAATGTCAAGTGGGTCTAGGTGGGGAAATCCTGGGCCAAATTGTTCATAGTGGATGTCATATTGAAGCCCTCGGCATGTAGAGAACGATGGGATAGTTTGGTTCGGAAATGACATAAGTGAGCGCATTCGAGATGAAGGCGTATTAGCAAAAGCCGCAATTTTTAGGGTGCGTAGTTACCCTTGCTCACAACTCACAAGAAACTTACATTCAAATGCGCCCCTCAATCAGAACATGAGCAGTGCGACTAACGTCACAGGACCTACGAAGTAGGGTGGGCATTAGGACTCCGACGCGCATTGAAAATGCGGAAATTCACCCGCCACGTGTCGCTTGAAATGAAGGGCGATCCCACATCCATCATGAAGACCATTCTTCAGCTGGAAGAGGATATGGGGTCACCACCCATAGAGGCGATCACAATGCTAAAACATCTGATCCAGGACGTTTCGCAGATACAGTATCCTGGTCTGCCCGGGATGAACCAGAGCGAACACTAAATCGTGCCTCACTCATTCAATCTGTTCGCTGTAACCTATAGGGGAAGCAACTCTACCAGACTAGACAGACCCATCATGGCCAACCCACAACGCCAGCTTGCATGAGGTCAGGAGTCTCTTATCTT
>JAVTVY010017984.1:0-70493 GCA_036873755.1 Hanleya hanleyi
CTACATCCCAAAACGTCTATGCGCGTGCGCAGAATGACGCTAGTTCAACCCCACTAGTCCAGTCAGATGCCCCTTCACCTAGGCTTCACTTTGATACCTCACTCGACCCCACTGGACCATTATTGGCTTCGCTAGCTCCAACACGGCTATTTTCATACCCTTGGGCCACCGCGCATGCGCAGAATGACGCTAGTTCAACCCCACTAGTCCAGTCAGATGCTCCTTCACGAATGCTTCACATGGATACCTCATATGACCCCACTGGACTATTAGTGGCCCCCCTAGCTCTCAAAACGTCTATTTCCATACCCTTGGACCACCGCGCATGCGCAGAATGACGCTAGTTCAAACCCACTAGTCCAGTCAGATGCCCCCTCCTAGCTTCACTTTGATACCTCATATGACCCCATTGGACCATGAGTCACTCCCCTAGCTCTCAAAACGTCTATTTCCATACCCTTGGGCCACCGCGCATGCGCAGAATGACGCTATTTCAAACCCACTAGTCCAGTCAGATGCCCCCTCACCTAGGCTTCACTTTGATACCTCACTCGACCCCACTGGACCAGTAGTAACTCCCCTAGCTCCAACACGGCTATTTACATACCCTTGGGCCACCGCGCATGCGCAGAATGACGCTAGTTCAGCCCCACACCCATCCCATCAGATGCCCCCTCACCTAGGCTTCACATTGATGCATCACTCGACCCCACTGGACCAGTAGTAACTCCCCTAGCTCCAAAACGGCTATTTCCATATCCTTGGACCACACGAGTTGTCTCCCTTGCGTCAATGTGTGCAGATGGCGATCTGATGCCGTGATGTGGAAAGGGCGTCCCCACACCATCCTGGAGCCGCCATTTTGTTTGTTGTTTTCTTGCGGAGATACACGGGACAATAAACGCTCGACCCTAGGGTGGTACAGATGCTAGACTGATCCTATTAACATGGTACAACACCTATAGATTATGTTTATTATTATTATATGGCTTAGACGTTTTTTGAGGGTAATGTGAGGGGTTTTTCTCCCCGTGACCTCCCCACCGCCTCGTTTGCTCCCTTGCGCCGCCATTTTGGTCCCACCACCTCCGCCACCACACCACAAAGCCGCCATTTTGGTCCCACCACCTCCACCACACCACAAAGCCGCCATTTTGGTCCCACCACCTCCACCACACCACAAGCCGCCATTTTGGTCCCACCACCTCCACCACACCACAAGCCGCCATTTTGGTCCCACCACCTCCACCTCCCACAATGACCCCTGTGACCCCTGTTCACATGCCTTGATCACGTGAACGTCATGGGAAACCCCCACTGGGGAATCCCCCACTGGGAAACCCCGCCCCACTTCCGCCTCAATGTGACGTCATTAAGTAGGTCAATAAGAGTCAATTTCCTCTTTGTATACTACTGGGGACAATCACCCACAGAGTACTTTCAAAAACACTAATGGATTTGCAGTATATGTCATGTACTAAAATACATTGTTTCTGTGAGGTAAGCCGATGTTATCATTGGATAGGACTGTCTTGGGGATAATTCTGTTAGACAAGGGTATCCCAGCAGCCTTTGCGGCGCTCCCTGACAACTACCGCGTGGGCTAAAGAAAAGCATAGCGACGTATTCACTTAGCCCAGGCAGACCGCGCTTCTCGCCGTTAAATCGTATTTCCTCGACGTTTGCGGCTGGTAATCGTTTGGAATCGATAAGATATTATTAATAAGGTAACATTTAACAGCTGAAAGGATCAATTGTGTTGTGGTAAAGACTCCAGGAAAGAGTAATAATAAACAGCTCTAAATAACCCACAACAGTGAGCTACAGGGCGCTTACCCAGCCGTTAAAATCCTGGGGTTAACACAGCGGCAACACCGTTATTGTCGGCATATAGCACGGATAATCTGTTTTAATTTCCCCCATAAAGCTGTTAATTATCCATATTCAATGATTGACTTATTAAATGAAGAATATATTCGAGGAAAGTTCACTAGGTAATGAAACACATCCTCGTACAAAACTTCTGGCCAAGCCGTCATGTCTTCTATCCACACATCAGCTGGTAACTTGTAAGGGCATTTATCCAAACCGACAAGCGAGAGTTTTGACTGATATCAATTTCTCTAAGAGATAAGCTCCGTTCCTTAGATGCAAATGTGGAGAAAAATGTCCTGGCTGGGTTAGAAGATATGATGCCCGACACCTATCCGCCTGACACAAGTTTAAATAGCTCTTTTGTTATGTCAAGTAAGTATAGAGAACGTTCATTTCTATTAGCGGATTTTGTCATCGCCAATCGTAAACATATGACAGTCATATGTATATACTAGCCAATACTGAATACAGGGGGAGATTTGAAGTTTTTCTTCCCCAGATCTACATTCTAGAGTAAGATAGTTTCATTCCCGCCAATAGCAATATGAATATGACGTGTAGAAGTATATGGGATGACTTCGAGCTTGTGAGCTACCTATAAGCATGGTAAACATCTTGCACATGAGAAACATCTTGATATTTTCAAAAGTCGTGTAGGCATAACCATTCCAACGGAATAAAACTTGGGAAATGTTTTGATGGACGAACAGTCCAATTGAGTTTTGACTGACAACACTTCACTCAGTGCTTCCTGAGGCACTGTCAAGATCAGAGGCATACACTGAAAGAAATCCCGATGCCATCGCGGACTCCCTACTGTGTCCACTGATAGAGAATTTCTAGAATCGCGCAATATGTTCTAAGAATGGCCCCTAATTGATATCGTATGCTTGACCGTTAATGACATTCGACCGATATCGGTCACCAATATCCAGGTGATCTGTAGACGAGCCTGAGATTCGATATTTAGCAACCAGCCGTAGTCTATACAAAAGATGGGTGTCGTTAATATGGGAACACTTCTTTGCGTGTGATGGTGATACTGCCATGTTTTGTTTTTCAATCCATATCCTGTCAGAAGTTTATAAAGGTAAATATCGGCCTCGACAGAACTGCTGTGGTCAGTTGGATAAAATGGAGATGATTGATCGAAATGTGCTCCCTCACCTATTTTGGCATTATTGAGGCCTTTAAAGAGAGGATTTTCTCTTGTATCAGAAATCAAACCAGAATTAGATTGCTTCTATTGAATAATTGACTGAACCATTAATAGTTTTGGTGTGTTACAAGAGAAAAATCTTCCTATAAATGTCCCATCCCTCTCAAAAGAAAAAAAATATCTTAATTTTGTTCAGGTTGAAGAGGTGTTTCTGTTGAAATTTTGAAACATGTGCGAATTCACTCGTAAATTCTCATTAACATGTGCTTTGTAATTTTCTAATTTTCTAATTTTTCTTGCGATTAAGCAGCCTTCATTTTTTGCTAGACAATACTCAGTTTGGTACAAAAATAAAATGTAGCTTCTTAATGCAATCCCTTCGTTCGGAAATCCATCTTATCGCAACCTTGTCCTTTGCACATCATGTTACAAAATTATATTTTCAGCGGTAACAGAGGTTTGTAAAGGCTTTTAAGAATGGTATAGGTACCTTGTAATCAACCATTTCAATATTCACGATATGTATTTGTAGCTAACTGTGAATAACTACCAATAAAACATTTATTTTCATAATTTTGGAACCGATATTTTGTCTGACAAAATAACCCCTTTGAAAGTTTATTCTAATACAATTCTTCTTTTCCCTGCAGAAATTCGTGATCATACTATAGATTGGAAAGCTTCACTCTAAAATGTATTTCATGCGTTCCTCTTGCACAATATAGTGCAATTAACACCTGCCCAAAATGGAGATCCAAACTGATCTGAAGGAACAGATTTTGTTGTGAATCTTTACGCGTCAGTTCCACGAACTTGCATGGTCAGATCACACACAGACGTACTACGAGCATCCACCAAATGTCGGCGTCGACATTGTGTCCGGTACAGAGCCCGTTTCAATGAAGATATTTTGGTTGCGTAGATAAAAGATAAAAGTAAATAAAGTAACGCTCACTTACTTGGCAGATATTTCCCATCATTATTAAATTATTATTATTATTATTAAATTGGAGCGATATGCAAGGGGTGGGAAAAATTGACATCTGGCGACTAAAAAGCAACCATATGACTCTACAGGAAAGAACTCGTCGACACCAATCATAGTATACACACACATATGCTAGTTTCTTGCAAGAGCCGGTCAACCATTCCCAGAAATACAGTACGGTCTTTGTAACTGAAGAGTCACAATCAAAGCGTGACTGAGATAAATCATTCTCTAGGTGACGACTTCACAACGAATATCATATGGAGTAAGAATACTGATCGGCGATACGGATTTGACATTTCTGGAACATCATGATATCTTTTCAGCATCATTGAAAACTGTTGGTCGCTTCTCTCTTGCAGGAAACTAGCCTATGTTTATGTATACTAGGATTGTCTTTCAGAATTTGATGCTAATGCTGGCATATGTAGCATGGAAAATGTCTTTGGATTATGGACGCGGATATTCTTTAATGGACTATGGCTGAATTATGAATGACGGACCAGACGCTTGTAATGCAAGCGGTGGGAAAATTGGCGCCGTCTGGCGAGCTTCCCTTGGCACCTCACATTCAGAGCCGAGAATACGGTGGATTCTCGGACTTAGCCTAAAGCCCAAGTCCCACTTAAGCGAAGTTGTTTACGAAACTTTGCGATGTATTGGTCGTAATGTTTCGTAATAATCGCTTCACAAAAGCCGGTTTTCCCATCATTTGGGGCGAATAGATACGACATGTTTACGAATAATTACGACTGTTTGCGATGCAGTTACAAAGAAATACGATACTTTTACGACAGTTAGCGATATTCGCTCCCAAATGTAGGCGATTCAGTGCGATACAGTTGCGAATATGTGCGATGTATTTGCGAACATTTACGAAGTGCATACGACTACTTGCCATTATTTCACGATGTCTTGCGAATACGTACGAAAGTTTTACCACGTTTTTACGACGTCGTTATGACAGTTTGGGTCAAATGTTTACGATTACTTCGTATACCATCGTTTCCTGTCGTAAGTTATCGTAACTATTCGTGTTTATTTTTCACTTGACGATTATTAACGGAACTGTTACCAATAAGGCGATTACATTACGAATTAATTACGATACATTACAACGTAGTTACCACGACTTACGATTATTTACGATAAAATTACGAATATATGAGACTTAAGGCAAAGTCGCATTGCTTGGCGAATTTTTTGAACATTTTGAAATTGGCGCGGCGATAAAACCGAGGCGACGATTTTCTTACGAATTGAAGCGATGGCTTGCGAATCATGGCGAATGTCTTTACGAATAGCTTGCGAGTATCTTACCAATACTTACGATCTTAAATCGTCAAGCTTCGTAAATGAGTTCGCCTAAGTGGGACTTGGGCTTTAGTATCTCAGCTGCTCTGAGTACACACAAGTTCACACAATTACGACAATGAGAAATTGCAATAGCAACAACTAATGAAACTGTTGTCATATAGTTATGTCATCGGTGGTCGTCTCTGTATGCAGAGTCACCAGTTGCGACTAAGGACATTAGCTGACGACCTGACAACTGCTAATGATACAATTGTCGCAATCGGGACAACTGTGCCATCGGTATATAGTTGCTACATTGCTTCTACTAATATATCAAAGCTGCTGACGGATGACGTCTTGCGAATGCAATAAACTAAGGATAAACATGGATAAACTAAGGTAATATCTTCAACCAATAGTCCGTTACACTCTGAAAATTGTTCGACCAGATGCTACACCAGTTGATAAATGCGTCTTTTCATACGATATGCAGTGCAATTCGATTTTCAGATCACGAGTTTTAGCTGTGCTCTGTCCCATACATGTACTTGCTTCATCTCACCTTGCAGAGTTAACATAAAATATTACCAATACATCGATAGCAACTCAGCATCTTTCGAGCTTTGATTGGCAATGAAATTGTACCAATTAACTCAGCGTCAGTCCTTCCGCTAGATTTACCCTTGGAATGCGGAAGGAAACGGAAGTTATTTCCTTATTCCCTATTCCCGTTTCGATATTCTAACTCGCGCTATGTGAAAGTAGTAACCTTCATGAAAATCGATGTATTTCGACAACCATTATGTCTTTCATAACACGAATGAAACCATGTTTTCTCCAATAAATTTTCTTTACTGTGAATATAAATTTGAGAAGAATACTTCAAAATGTGTGCTATTAAGGACATTTCTAAAGGGTCGTAGTAAAATCTGTGAACATTTCACAATATTTTGCTAGCCACTTTTAGAGTGGTCTAGATATCTTCCTAATATATTTATCTATCTTTCTGGCCCATTTTTGGGTGTTTAAATTGGAGCTGCCATACCCTCCCAGACAGCGCTAAATGGGTATTATCTGGATATTTTTAGCATTTACACCGACTCTATTTGTTTCTCCCAATCACACAGAAATCGAATTTGTGCCACTTTTAGACTGGTCTACATATCTTCCTAATACATTTATCTATCTTCCTGACCCATTTTTGGGTGTTTAAATTGGAGCTGCCATACCCTCCGAGACAGCGCTCAATGGGTATTATCTGGATATTTTAAACTTTACACCGACTGTATTTGTTGCTCCCAATCACCCAGAAATCGAATTTGTGCCACTTTTAGAGTGGTCTACATATCTTCCTAATACATTTATCTATCTTTCTGACTCATTTTTGGGTGTTTAAATTGGAGCTGCCATACCCTCCGAGACAGCGCTAAATGGGTATTATCTGGATATTTTTATAATTTACACCACTGTATTTGTTGCTCCCAATAACCCAGATATCGAATTTGTGCCACTTTTAGAGTGGTCTGCATATCTTCCTAATACATTTATCTATCTTCCTGACCCATTTTTGGGTGTTTAAATTGGAGCTGCCATACCCTCCGAGACAGCGCTCAATGGGTATTATCTGGATATTTTAAACTTTACACCGACTGTATTTGTTGCTCCCAATCACCCAGAAATCGAATTTGTGCCACTTTTAGAGTGGTCTACATATCTTCCTAATACATTTATCTATCTTCTGACAATTTTTGAGTGTTAAATTGGAGCTGCCATACCCTCCCAGACAGCGCTAAATGGGTATTATCTGGATATTTTTATAATTTACACCGACTGTATTTGTTGCTCCCAATCACTCAGAAATCGAATTTGTGCCACTTTTAGAGTGGTTTACATATCTTCCTAATACATTTATCTATCTTCCTGACCCATTTTTGGGTGTTTAAATTGGAGCTGCCATACCCTCCGAGACAGCGCTAAATGGGTATTATCTCGATATGGTCAATTTATACTATCTGTATTTGTTGCTCCCAATCACCCAGAAATCGAATTTGTGCCACTTTTAGAGTGGTCTTTATATCTTCCTAATACATTTATCTATCTTCGTGGCCCATTTTGGGGTGTTTAAATTGGAGCTGCCATACCCTCCGAAACAGCGCTAAATGGGTATTATCTGGATATTTTAAACTGTACACCGACTGTATTTGTTGCTCCCAATCACCCAGAAATCGAATTTGTGCCACTATTAGAGTGGTCTAAATATCTGCCTAATACATTTATCTATCTTGCTGACCCATTTTTGGGTGTTTTAATTGGAGCTGCCATACCCTCCGAGACAGCGCTAAATGGGTATTATCTGGATATTTTATACTTTACACCGACTGTATTTGTTGCTCACAATCACCCAGAAATCCAATTTGTGCCACTTTTAGAGTGATCTACGTATCTTCCTAATACATTTATCTATCTTTCTGACTCATTTTTGGGTGTTTAAATTGGAGCTGCCATACCCTCCGCGACAGCGCTAAATGGGTATTATCTCGATATGGTCAATTTACACTATCTGTATTTGTTGCTTCCAATCATACAGAAATCGAATTTGTGCCACTTTTAGAGTGATCTATATATCTTCCTAATACATTTATCTATCTTCCTGACCCATTTTGGGGTGTTTAAGTTGGAGCTGCCATACCCTCCGAGACAGCGCTAAATGGGTATTATCTGGATATTTTTATAATTTACACCGACTGTATTTGTTGCTCCCAATCACCCAGAAATCGAATTTGTGCCACTTTTTGAGTGGTCTACATATCTTCCTAATACATTTATCTATCTTGCTGACCCATTTTTGGATGTTTAAACAGCGCTAAATGGGTATTATCTCGATGTGGTCAATTTACACTATCTGTATTTGTTGCTCCCAATCATCCAGAAATCGAATTTGTGCCACTTTTAGAGTGGTCTTTATATCTTCCTAATACATTTATCTATCTTCCTGACCCATTTTGGGGTGTTTAAATTGGAGCTGCCATACCCTCCGAGACAGCGCTAAATGGGTATTATCTGAATATTTTAAACTTTACACCGACTGTATTTGTTGCTCCCAATCACCCAGAAATCAAATTTGTGCCACTTTTAGAGTGGTCTAAATATCTGCCTAATACATTTATCTATCTTCCTGACCCATTTTGGGGTGTTTAAATTGGAGCTGCCATAACCTCCGAGACAGCGCTAAATGGGTATTATCTCGATATGGTCAATTTACACCACCTGTATTTGTTGCTCCCAATCACCCTGAAATCGAATTTGTGCCACTTTTAGAGTGGTCTTAATATCTTCCTAATACATTTATCTATCTTCCTGGCCCATTTTTGGGTGTTTAAATTGGAGCTACCATACCCTCCGAGACAGCGCTAAATGGGTATTATCTGGATATTTTTATAATTTACACCGACTCTATTTGTTGCTCTCAATCACCCAGAAATCGAATTTGTGCCACTTTTAGAGTGATCTACATATCTTCCTAATACATTTATCTATCTTCCTGATCCATTTTTGGGTGTTTAAATTGGAGCTGCCATACCCTCCGAGACAGCGCTCAATGGGTATTATCTGGATATTTTAAACTTTACACCGACTGTATTTGTTGCTCCCAATCACCCAGAAATCGAATTTGTGCCACTTTTAGAGTGGTCTAAATATCTGCCTAATACATTTATCTGTCTTCCTGACCCATTTTTGGGTGTTTAAATTGGAGCTGCCATACCCTCCGAGACAGCGCTAAATGGGTATTATCTGGATATTTTATACTTTACACCGACTGTATTTGTTGCTCCCAATCACCCAGGAATCGAATTTGTGCCACTTTTAGAGTGGTCTACATAACTTCCTACTACATTTATCTATCTATCTGACTCATTTTTGGGTGTTTAAATTGGAGCTGCCATACCCTCCGAGACAGCGCTAAATGGGTATTATCTCTATATGGTTAATTTACACCATCTGTATTTGTTGCTCTCAATCACCCAGAAATCGAATTTGTGCCACTTTTAGAGTGATCTTAATATTTTTCTAATATAATTATCTATCTTCGTGACCCATTTTTGGGTGTTTAAATTGGAGCTGCCATAACCTCCGAGACTGCGCTAAATGGGTTTTATCTGGATATTTTTAGCATTCACACCGACTCTATTTGTTTCTCCGTATCACACAGAAATCGAATTTGTGCCACTTTTAGAGTGGTCTCAATATCTTTCTAATACATTTATCTATATTCCTGACTCATTTTTGGGTGTTTAAATTGGAGCTGCCATACCCTCCGAGACAGCGCTAAATGGGTTTTATCTGGATATTTTTAGCATTCACACCGACTCTATCTGTTTCTCCGTATCACACAGAAATCGAATTTGTGCCACTTTTAGAGTGGTCTACATATCTTCCTAATACATTTATCTATTTTTCTGACTCATTTTTGGGTGTTTAAATTGGAGCTGCCATACCCTCCGAGACATGAGTCAGAAAGATAGATAAATGTATTAGGAAGATATCTAGACCACTTTAAAAGTGGCACAAATTTGATTTCTGGGTGATTGGGAGCAACAAATAGAGTCGGTGTAAAGTATAAAATATTCAGATAATAGCCATTTAGTGCTGTCCCGGAGGGTATGGCAGCTGCAATTTAAACACCCAAAAATGGGTTAGGAAGATAGATAAATGTATTAGGACGATATTTAGACCACTCTAAAAGTGGCACAAATTCGATTTCTTGTTGATTGGGAGCAACAAATACAGTTGGTGTAAATTGACCATATCGAGATAATACCCATTTAGCGCTGTCTCGGAGGGTATGGCAGCTCCAATATAAACACCCAAAAATGGGTCAGGAAGATAGATAAATGTATTAGGAAGATATGTAGACCACTCTAAAAGTGGCACAAATTCGATTTCTGGGTGATTGGGAGCAACAAATAGAGTCGGTGTAAATTATAAAAATATCCAGATAAAACCCATTTAGCGCTGTCTCGGAGGGTATGGCAGCTCCAATTTAAACACCCAAAAATGAGTCAGAAATATAGATAAATGTATTAGGCAGATATGCAGATCACTCTAAAAGTGGCATAAATTCGATTTCTGGGTGATTGGGAGCAACAAATAGAGTCGGTGTAAAGTATAAAATATCCAGATAATACGCATTTAACGCAGTCTCGGAGGGTATGGCAGCTCCAATTTAAACATCCAAAAATGGGTCAGGAAGATAGATAAATGTATTAGGAAGCTATGTAGACCACTCTAAAAGTGGCACAGATTCTTTTCTGGGTGACTGGGAGCAACAAATACAGTCGGTGTAAATTATAAAAATATCCAGATAATACCCATTTAGCGCGGTCTCGGAGGGCATGGCAGCCCCAATTTAAACACGCCAAAATGGGTCAGGAAGATAGATAAATGTATTAGGAAGATATAAAGACCACTCTAAAAGTGGCACAAATTCGATTTCTGAGTGATTGGGAGCAACAAATACAGATAGTGTAAATTGACCATATCGAGATAATACCCATTTAGCGCTGTCTCGGAGGGTATGGCAGCTCCAATTTAAACACCCCAAAATGAGTCAGAAATATAGATAAATGTATTAGGCAGATATGCAGATCACTCTAAAAGTGGTATAAATTCGATTACTGGGTGATTGAGAACAACAAATAGAGTTGGTGTAAATTATAAAAATATCCAGATAATACCCATTTAGCGCTGTCTCGGAGGGTATAGCAGCTCCAATTAAAACACACAAAAGTGGGCCAGGGAGATAGATAAATGTATTAGGAAGATATTAAGACCACTCTTAAAGTGGCACAAATTCGATTTCTGGGTGAATGGGAGCAACAAATACAGATAGTGTAAATTGACCATATCGAGATAATACCCATTTAGCGCTGTCTGGGAGGGTATGGCAGCTCCAATTTAAACGCCCAAAAATTAGTCCGTAAGATAGATAAATGTATTAGGAAGACATGTAGACCAGTCTAAAAGTGGCACAAATTCGATTTCTGTGTGATTGGGAGGAACAAATAGAGTCGGTGTAAATGCTAAAAATATCCAGATAATACCCATTTAGCGCTGTCTGGGAGGGTATGGCAGCTCCAATTTAAACACCCAAAAATGGGCCAGAAAGATAAATGTATTAGGAAGATATCTAGACCACTCTAAAAGTGGCTAGCAAAATATTGTGAAATGTACACAGATTTTACTACGACCCTTTAGAAATGTCCTTAATAGCACACATTTTGAAGTATTCTTCTCAAATTTATATTCACAGCAAAGAAAATTTATTGGAGAAAACATGGTTTCATTCGTGTTATGAAAGACATAATGGTTGTCGAAATACATCGATTTTCATGAAGGTTACTACTTTCACATAGCGCGATTTAGAATATCGAAACGGGAATAAGTAATAAGGAAATAACTTCAGCGACGTGAATGCGGATGCGTCTTCCCGTTTGACATAATTTAGATTCACTGACAAATGACATGCTTTGAGAGCAATTCTATCACTCGATGAAGAGTTAGATTGACGAATGAGGTTGCTGAAATATACCACGGCAGGTTATTCCAAAGAAGTATCAATGATCCAATCAATCATGTGTGACATACCGCCCATAGACAAATTGAGGCTAATCAGGCACAGTACGTTCACATACGGATTTGTTATATATGTCGCGGGTGGTTGGTGGATGGGCATGGGTTCCTTTTGCTTCAATGTATTTTGCTGAGAAGCAACAGGAACTTGATAATGTGATGTCTAGCACTGTAATATCATTTGTTTTTATTGCACCATGTAAGTGTCCTGTCCGTGTCTTGTGTGCTGTCATCAGTGTTTTATAGGGTGGATGAAGGGTGTCTGGTTCCATGCTGCTTCAAAGATTTCTTCTTTGAAGTAGCAGGAACGCAACTGGGCTGGGTGGTGCTTAGTTGGTTCGTCGCGATATAGCTGAAATATTGTTGAAAGCGACGTGAAATTCTATTCACTCACTGTTATATATGTCTTATACCATATGCATTGTTCCTGTGAGGAAAGCTTGTGTGATCATTGAATAGGACTGTCCTGGGCATTAGTGTCCTTTCTCATATCAATTCCTTTAGGGATATGTCTTGTTCCTTGGATGCAAATGTGGAGAAATATGTCCGCCGGGCACCGGTTTATATAGTTCTGTTGTTATGTTTAAGTAGAGAATGTTTATTTCTATAGGTGGATTTTGTCATCATCACTCGTGAATATATGACAGCAACTGTAGCCAATACCGAGTACAGAGATTTGAAGTTCTTTTCTTTAGATCAACATGCTAGAGTAAGATCGTTTCATTCCTGACAATAGCAATATGAATATTACGTGGATATTTTTTTTGCGATGACCTCGAACCAGTGACATTTAAGCACGAGAAAAGTCTCGATGTTTTCGTCTAATTAAAAGTTGCGTAGGCCTATATCCATTCGAACTGAATAAGACTTATTTTGATGGACGAACCACGCAATTGAATTTTGGCTGACAATATTCACAGAATCCCTCAGACCCTGCTAAGATCAGAGACATACTTGAAGAAATATAGAAAGATTCATGTACTGTGAACGGGGAACTGGGCTCCAACTTATAATACGTATTCATGACCACGGTGCCAACGCGGACTCCCTGCTGCGTCTTATGGAAGAGAATTTCCAGAATCGTACAGTATTTCCTGAGAATCGTCCCTTATTAATCGTGCTATTATTATACGCTCGACTGTATATTATGACATTCGACCGAGATCGGTGGACCCAGTGTTAACGGAAATCTTGGTGTTCTAATTTACGTCTAGTTCATCCAATACCAACATCCAGGGATATCCAGATGGCCTGTGGACAAGCCTGATAGTTTACAAAGGGAAATATCGGCCTCGAGAAAACTGCGATGGTCAGGTGGATAAAATGGAGATGATTTATCAGAATGTCCTTCCTGACCTATTTTGGCATCATTGAGACCTTTATAGAGAGGATTCTCTCTTGTATCGGGAAACAAACCAAAATTATATTGCTTATATTGATTAATTGAAGAAAACATTAAGGGTTTTGTTTTGTTTACAAGTGAAAAACTCCTAATTGTGTTCAGGTTGAAGAGGTGTTTCTGTCGAAATTTTGAAACATGTGCAAATTCACTCGTAAAGTCTCATTAACATGTGCTTTGTGGATAATTTTGGACTAATTTTTCTTGCACATTAGCAGCCCTCATTTTTACTAGACAATACCCAGAGTTTGGTACAAAAATAAAATGTAGCTTCTTACCGCAATCCCTTAGTGCGGAAATTCATCTTATCGCAACCTTGTCCTTTGCGCATCATGTTAGCGAATTATATTTTCAGTTGTAACAGAGATTTGCAAGGGCTGTAAGAATGACACTTTGTACTCAATATTTATTTGCAGCTAACTGTGAATAACTCCAAATACAACGATAATTATTGTAAATACCGGCATGTCTGATATATTCTCCTCGCGAAGAGGAAATAAAGGCAATAATAGTAACAGCCCGACTTGGCCCTGGGCCCTGCTATGGGTGGTGATTAGTAGTATCGCATCAGCAAGATAGACTATACACCTGTATTCGTCTCTGCCCTACCGCTGTATCTGTTATGAATTGTGTGTTACACGTTGAAACTCGAAAATGAAAGAACGAGATTATCTTCAGACTTTCGATTTTTTCTTTATGACAAAAATCGAAAGTGCGAGAGTGCGAAGTTGCGAGATTAACCTCAAAAGTCGAAAGAGCGAAGTTCTGATACGAGAGAGCGGGAGTACGATACGAAAGTGCGAGATTATTTCGCACTTTCGTATCCTACGCTCGCTGTTTCCCCGCGCTCTTACGTATTTTACTCTCGCTCTTTCCTATTTACCCTCGTTCTTTCCTATCGTACCCTCCCTTTTTCCTATCTTACCCTCGCTCTTTCCTATTGTACCCTCCCTCTTTCCTATCTTACCCTCGTTCTTTCCTATCTTGCCCTCGCTCTTTCCTATCGTACCCTCTTTCCTATCTTACCCTCGCTCTTTCTATCGTACCCTCCCTCTTTCCTATCTTACCCTAGCTCTTTCTATCTTACCCTCGCACTTTTCTATCTTCCTCTCGATCGTTCCGGTCTTTCTCTCTCTTTCGTATCGAAACCTCACACTTTCGAAGTTTTATGAATAGTCCAAACAGTCGAAAATGCGAAATTATAACCTCGCTCTTTCGCCTTTCGGTTGAAAACGGAAGACGAAAGTACCAGATTACCCTCGGCGCAATTTGCTCGAGAGTTTGCTCGATTCCCCGTAAAGATAGTGACTTCGTGTCGAACATTTGACAAGAAGAACCGACCAATCAAATGCTTTGAGTGCAATTTCATCATTCGATGACAGTTTAAATGGAAGAATAGGGCTGTCAAAACACACCACAACAGCTCAATATGTTGACATAAGTTACTTAGTACCGCTCGTAGCCAGATTAAAGACTAACCTCATATCCACCAATGTCACACACACATATCAATATGTCAGAACCAAGTTGTTACTAGATATGTATCACAAACCGACTCGCAACCATGGAGTTTGTGTTCCCCGAGTCAATCAAAACATTAATCTTCTGTGTCTTTTATACAAATAATACTTGAATTCAATTGTGCCTAACTCCTCTCTAACGACGATTGAATATTGATTATTGGATCTGACATCTGCTGTCAGCACTGGCACATTTAACCGACAATAGGAAGACATATAGTGAGACGAACATGTATGTTAAATAGATAAAATGTCCGTATTTCATTTTCACATAAATACACCTGCATTGTCAAATAACAGCACAATCAACATTGATTATTCGCATTCAAGTCTTAGCAAAAGTAATGTCTATTTCTTTTCAAATTGCGGCTATATCACATGACCCATCATTTATTTTCCGCTCTTCTTACTTCCATAGCCGTACGACATTCTCGATAACTCAAGTCCATGTTGTTTCCCCGTGTATGGAAGGCCTAATGTCCAATAATTCCCAAATATCTTATTTCGATTCGTAAGCCCCCAGGGTTTACGAATGGTAAACCGTGGGTCTACGACCGTAAACCATGGGTTTACGAATGGAAAACTGAGTTTTCAATATATGGTATATCGACTGATATTATAGGGTTTATCCATGTATAATCTGATAATCAAGGTTTATAACTTGATTATCACATTTGATTATCAGGTTTAGATTTGTTGAAATGTGGAATATCTCTCGATTAGTTAACATGGTTTTCGAATCGTAAACCCGGAGTTTTCAAAGTTTAACGCTGATTGGTCAAACTGTGAGCGTATAATTTCATTGGTTGTTGGGCCGTACTGGTCACATCACAAGGAAAAAGGCACGTAGAAAGTGACATGTCATAAATTGCGCCCCAGAAAGTCTGATATCGCAGTTTGAGCTAAAAGTTGAGAATCACTTTTCAAGTCGATATCCCTATTTTCGACCGTAAACCCTAGGTTTTCTAATTGTTAGACACTAGGCTCACCCAAAGTATAATATCGAGAGAAAACATAGTTTTCGAATTCAGAATGTGATAATAAAAATAAATTTTGAAAACCGAGTTATCGGTCGAACCCAGCTCTGGGTTTTCGATTCGAAAAGATATATTTAGGAATTAATGAACATTAGGCCTTCCATACCCGTGTCAGAACATAGACGATGTTGTTACATCAACATGGTCAATGTTAGCTGGATTGATGGCTAACAGGTGTATTTGATCAGTCAGCAATTAAGGAATGGTGATTTTTGTCGACACTTAATGGAAAGAGCAGTAAAATAACTGATAAGATATTGCGTTGTCAGTATAATATTCCATATACAGGTGAGTCGATTGCGACCCTCCAAGAACGTACACTGTAAAAAAGGGTGCTGTAATTTTACAGCAAAAAGTGCTGGCAAAAAGGGTACCAGCGCTTTTCACTGTATTTTTACAGGATGCCCCGATCTGTATATCTACAGCATATGTTGTAATTTTACAACAGTGGTAGTATTGCATAATTACAACAAAAATACCGTTAAATCAACAGGAATAACTGTACAAATCCATGGTCAGCAGAAAGTCCATTGGCCTATAGCATTTAAAGAAGTCAAGTTCCCTGGTGTCTCTCTTTCAAGAGAGTAGAGAAGAAAATTCCCAGAACGTAATGGTTCGATTAAATATATATTTATATTCAGCACCACCGATAATATAAGAGCAAACACATTTCTTTCTATCATCCTGCACATCAGCTTTGTGAAACGGTGCAATATTAGAGGCTAAGTTGGTCTTTGAACATGTACATTAACTCCAACGATCACCCCCGAGGATTGAATCTTGGCAGGCAAACTCATTATTCCTCCTCGCACATGTTAGTTAAATTGTACTTGAAGTTTTCTGTGTATTATAAATGAAAAGATCTGGAAAGGTATACGAAATACACCTCGAAAATAATGAACGATATTTCTACTGAATGTAAATATACACTAATAATCTTACTGTAATTTTACACCCGGATAATGTTACAATACAGCGTTGTTGCCCTTTACTCCAATTAATACTGTAGTTCGTCCAGAAGATGCAAACTTACACTGGTTGTCTGTATTGCTACAGCTATGAACTGTAAAATAGCAGTTGAAACTGATGCTTCTATTTAACAGTAAATTCCACTGTCACATTTTACAATACTTTCTACTGTAACTTTACAAACATTTTTAACAGTGAGGACATTTTCTAAAATAAGTAGGACATAGAATAGAGATAATGTACACGATCCGGGTTAGAATCCCATATCACCAGTGAAACAGAAGGAAGGTGTACCAATTAGCCGAGAAAAAATTCTCTTTGTTTTACATTTGTGAAGCCAGCATAAGATTCCTTCAATGTTTCACGAAAATCAGTGATTCATGCATTGGTTGTTTTTTTGAGTGATTTTAAGTGATTTTGAGGGAATAACTGAATAATAATATCTCCAGTATTACACCTCCAAATAGGCCCCGTGGGGCTTCCGGGGATTGACATGGGATGTCGTTGTGCACAACGCAGGTCATGGCAAGATTAAGCCTCAGTTCCTCAGAGAGCTTGTCGTTCGAGGCGACTAACTGAGGCACCCGTGTGTTTCCCGCGGGTGTGAAAAGGAATAGGACCCAACGTCGTGATATGACTGAAATATAGTTGAAAGCGACGTTAAATCACATTCACTCACTAACCCCACCTCCAAATAGAATGACACTTTTGGCAAAGGAGATTACTAACGTGTTAGGAAAATTCGATTACGTTTGGTTTAACATATGAAAGTAATTCCACGCAAAAACAAAAACGCGAAATCGACCAAGCGCCAATCATTCGTTGATGTTATTTGAAGTGATTCCATCAATGAGCATTATAAAACAACGGTCTATTCCCTATGTAGAACAGATCCCATCCCTTCTTAGCTAGTAAAATAAATACGTATGTTACATTTTCAGGGGATCCTTTTACCAGTGTACAGATTGAAGAAATAGAATGGCACATAAATATTTCCCAAACCCGTAACCTGTCACTCTGAGTGATGAATGAGCTTTTTTTTATCGAAAAGCACAAAACGATATAAATGAAAATAGCATTTCCCAGAAGACCTGCAGGGATCACACGAATATACTAAGTGATGTAATAAAAATAGTCTCGGTACTTGAGGTTCTGCTGCTGAGCCTCACGCGATATAACACAGGGAAACAGAGGTATGTTTGTGGTGGATATATTCAAAGAAATTCTGTTATATTTGTGTTGCAATCAAGATATCTGCGTTGTGATTTCAAAACAATTCCGGTACAATATACAGCGCATTTCGTACCCCACCATATCGAGTTTTTGTTTCACGAAGACAGAATTTCGGATCATTTATAAATCTGAATTCAGAACGATAAACGGTTTTCTGTTTCCCATGACCTACAAAATTATATCCAAAGAATAAATTTTGATAAATAACATTTTCCCCCCATACTTTTGGAACTAATATAAAGATAATCACCGTTGAAAGTTTATTCTAAGACAATTCCTCATTTTTTTTCTGTACAAATTCCTGATCATACTATAGATTGTAAATCTTTGGTCTTTACTCGGTGAACGACTGCCCAAAATGGAAATCTGACTTGAACAGTATTTGATGTGAATCTTTACGCTTCAGTTTCACGAACTTGCATGGTCCGATCACAGACAGACGAACTACGAGCATCCGCCAAATGTCGTCGTCGACATTGTGTCCGATACAGAGCCCTTTTAAATGAAGATATTCTGGTAGCGTAGATGAAAGGGATGATAAGTGGACTGGTGAAGTATATGAGCCCCAAAAGTCTTGTTGGTTGGATGGTGGTACCAGGCACAGCGATATAGATCATAGAATAGATATGTAACGGGGACCAGGCCCCCCATAACACTAGATTAACAATGATCATTGTGCTTACCATTTTCACCTCGTATCTGAACTTCATGAACCGGTTACACACCATTGGCGTGAAACCAGTCTCGGTCTTAAAAACTTTCGAGCTATGTCGTCTAGTCACCACCAAAATTGACACGTACGCAGACGATATGACAGAGACGGGAATGGCGTAGATGATAACGAATGCAAATATGTGGTAGTCTCTATGGAACGCCTTGAAGAAAACACAAGATCCGTCGTTTTGTATCCAGATTGACATGTCCAACGAAAACACGAATACGGCAAACAACCAAATACAAACGATGACAGCGGAGACTTTTCTCTTGCTCAGCCAAGATGGGTGTCGTAAAGGGAAGTAGAACTTCACCATTTGGTCCCAGCAAACCGCTACCAAACTGTATACAGAGACAATACATGCCGACGATCCCATGGCGTAGACTGAAACACATGCAAGGTGGGTTTCTTGGACTCGTGAAGTTACCACTGTAATCGAGCAGTACACCACTCCGGCAAACAAGTTAGCGACGGACAGGTTACAAATGAAGTAACGTTTACTTACTTGGAATACGTTTCCCATCATTATTAAATACAACGATAAACCATTGGACAAAACTGTCAGCAAACCCAATATAATCTGTACAGCGAAATATCCTGGCTGAAACACCGAGTCGTAGTTAATCGAAGAGCCATTCTCGCCGCTCTCCATAGCGTTTTCCCTCCAAGTATATCCTAGTGAGGCTATGAGAATTGCAGATAAGGTAATTCTTACACTGCATACAGCCCAACACAATCCCAATAGAGAAGATTATTTTGGATCGAAAGTCTCTGCATCACGGTCATAGCTCAACATAAAAATGATCTTGTCTTTCGAATCAAAGTTCTCCGTTGCTGTAGCCCGATGACGCTATGCGAATGGGATGTACAAATGAAATGAAATATGTTGAACCGTATAGATAATTTACAGTCTGTAATGTAAGTCATAATCCAGCATCAGTTCGATGTAGCCAATGCTGTATGGATTGATAACATTTTTCTTCACGTGTGCAGTGCACTTCTATACTGAGTTTGCGAGACGCAGCTGTGTTCTATCGCCTTTAGTTACTTCAGCTCACCTTGCCGAGTTGAGGAACAATCACTCGTGTTTCTAGACGACACTATTTATCTGACAGCGATATATAAGTTCAGCTAATAACAAATCTCCGCTTCGTTCGGTTCGATCCCACGTAATGATGTCCGAGACGGTATGCTGTAGTGTCTTACCGTTGAACATCAGGATAGAATCAAGGACAAACCCAAAAGCTTCGAATGAAACGGCATCATTCAGTGACAATCTATATATCCACGAATGAAGCTGCTAATCACAAGCCACAAACAGCAGCATATCTCTTGTTGCAGCAGAAAAGTATCTTCAGCGTTCAACTTTATTTTACACTCTGGTCAGATTCGTGATATATTCGATACATTAGTAATCAGAGTTGGCATACATCTTGTTTAAATAAAAACAAATAATAGTACTAACAGATATTTGAGTAGTAATACCAGTGGAAAAAAAACAATTAAAAAGGACTGGATGCCAATAACCAAAAAAGATAAAATAATGAAAATATATAAATATATGTGTCAGAATTAATAATATAAAGTACAATAGAGTATTGTTATGCAATTTTCAAACTACTGAAAATATGGATGAAAGATACCTTCGGCAAGAAGAAAAAATTCAATATGGTTTGAAAAGGAGGAATGTCTGATATGGTTACTATCACAGAACACGCACAAAATAATCGGGGCAGACGCGTCAATATAGCTAAATAATATATAGCCCTCTAGCTAAATAATATATAGCCCTCTAGTATGAGGGCTATACGACGGTCCCAGTCACTCCCAGCGAGGGTTTTAGATAATATTATTACGAATCACCCACCTCTGAAACTGCCGTACATCTAATCTCTATCCCCTCTTGCGCACTATTTTAAAATCTTGCGCACTATTGTGAAATAGTAACGCATACATCGCCGTCTGAATTTTCCAGTCGAAGAAAACTTCAACTCTCTACGCGCCATGTTGGTGACGTCACGGTATATTGTGCTGGGCCGTTTGCAATTGAACATGCTTGGCGCGTATAAAGTGGAAGTTGTCGACTGGAAAATTCAGACGGCGATATATGCGTTACTATTTCACAATAGTGCGCAAGATTTTAAAATAGTGCGCAGGAGAGGATAGAGATTAGATGTACGGCAGTTTCAGAGGTGGGTGGTTCGTAATAAAATTATCTAAAACCCTCGCTGGGGTGACTGGGGCCGTCGTATAGCCCTCATACTAGAGGGCTATATATTATTTAGCTAACGCGTCAACCAACCGTAGAGTCTGAGATACGACACGATAGCACACGAGAAGTTGACACCCGTGTTGCCCTGTGAAACAGAATAGAAAATCGCAGACCAAGTGGGCTGTTCCCGTGAGCCATATACGACGGAATGGTAGATTTTAGTCAGCTCGAATGTCGAATATTCGGTGGAACAACAACGAGGCCACAGATTATCGCCCATAGAAACCAACAATTGGAGAGAACGTTCTACACATGAGAACGGTAATGGACATTATGTACAATCCGATAGACATACATATGTATCTCGGAGTAATACACACAATCATTTTTAGACCAACGCCAGCCTCGATATCAGGAGCGATTCCGATAGAACAGTGCACATTACCCAAGGTGATTAATTTACAGAAAAAGGATTCTAGAATTCTCATGTTAGGTCTGAAGTTCACACTATCCCCCAAACATTCATCTTGAGCTGGATAAAGGTATTCGGGTGAGCAAAAATCTCAGACTACGCGAATTTCATCCTCAATCCGTAGCACCCGGATTAAAACAACAAGCGAATTCTTGTGGTTACAAATGTGCGTGAGTTTTGATCGCAGCTCAAGAAAAGCACTCGCGTGATTATTAATATGACGAGTGCTCATTCACCCCCATGGCTCATTCACCCCCATGGGTTCATTCACCCCCATGGGTTAGTTTATAGGTATAGGGAGATCGCGTGCCCTTTCTATTCTACTCATCGCGCACGCGCAGTCGACCCATTCTACTGTAGGGTGCAAGCCTGGCTCATGGAATCTCAGGTAGCGAAAACCCCAGGTCTCTCGCCCCAACCTATCCCGCGCCACACCTATGCGACCCGCTGTGCAGTGAGTAAAGCGCAGTAGGAGGAGGAGGAGTAGGAGGAGGAGTCGGACACGCCACGGATTATAGGGAGATACACATCTTCTGACGAACAACGAGATGTATCTCACAACGAACCCCTTAAAGGAAGGGTCATACATTTATATCAGTTTTGGACAACCTAGCTAAACAACCACTTGGTAGGGGAAATTATGTATCAAAACATAATCTGGACCTTCAACGACGAAAAACACCCCATCCCCAACAGATTATCAATATGATTATTGAGGAAGCCGACAAGGAAGATGTTGTGGTTATAATGGATTCGGATTATTACCGGAACAAAATCGGTATAATGCTTCTTGATAAAAACACTTAACTATCAGATAACAATCACAAACAAATCTTCTCCAAACTACACAATTTATCTCTAAAGTGTAGTCACGTTCCAACTATTAACACTATATTATGGATTTTGATTTTAAAACTATTAATTTTTATGGATTATCTAATATTCACAAATCATTGATTATTAAAACAGCTGTTGAACAAAAAACGCTGAATGTCACCGTTTTACGGCCAGACGATCTCAGTTTCAGGCCTAATGTTGCCAGTCTGGCATATCCCACACATAGAAAAAGTAACCTGGTAGACATACTTTTGAAACCATGCACCAAACATATCAGCAGTTATGTAAAAGATGATTAAGATTTTCTTAATTTTTCACCAGGATATGTATCGTTAGATACTATACTTGTCAGGTTTCACGTCACGTCACTTCATAGCAACATACCACTAGGGCTGGAAGCTATCGAATACTGGATTGATAAACATTCCGAGTTTTTAGGACGCTGATTTAATAAGGAGTTCTTACTATTGTCGTCGATAAATTCATCTTAGAAAACAAAACGTTCCATTTCAAAAACATGTATTCTTTTTTACAAATTCTTACAAAATAACCCCCACGTATGCTACAATGATTTAGCGCATCTAGAAGAAAAATTATCTGATGCCGTGGGTAAAAAATATGGCCCACAAGTACAGCTTTCAGAAACGTCTGGAAAAGATCTTTAGACGATTGTTTCCTCTTATGGAAGGAGTCTGAATGTGATATACAAAATGTCTGCCATATTTTACGAATGCTGCACCCGAATATCAAATTTACCATGGAAAGCAGCAGAAATAGTTGACCCTTTCTCGATATTTTGATAACTAAAAACGAAAACTAATCACCGATTTGTATCATAAACTCACCGATACTATACAATATCTTCATTTCAAAGTAATCATGCAAGACATACTAAGATCCATATTCCGTATAACCTTGTCCGTTGAATTTGCATCATTGTCATAGAACCGAACTTCAGGGAAAAAAAAGCTTAGTGAACATGAAAAAGATTTGGCAAGTAGCGGTTTTCCGAAAGAGTTTATCAAAACAGGTCTGAAGAAAGCCAAGTCACATGACATAACATTGTTAAGAACCCCCAAACCGAAATCAACGAACAAATATGCATGGCGTGTGTAACCACATAGTTCACATAACGCGGACATATATTCCAAAATTGTGCAAAATGTGAACATACTGCACGAGAGTCCGAAAATGCTAAATGTTCACAAAACAATATGTAAAACTCATTAAAAGCCAGAGACAGGCTCCTAATCGGAAAAAGATTCTAACCAGTAGTAGGTAGAACACGGATTCGATCAGTTTTGGACGAGTGCGCATGTGTTTTTGCGCAGGTATGACGTCACTTCCGGTTTATGGTGAAGGTCATGAGGACGTGTGCGCAGGAGTGTTCTGCGCAGGTATGACGTCACTTCCGGTTTGGGTGAATGGGTGACTTGTGAGGATGATAGGAGATGTACTGACCTGTCTGTGGGGATGTCGTTCATCTCCGTGTCTTTTCGGTGAGAGGAGCATGTACTGGGGTTTTTCAAAGTAGTAGGGTCTACTGAAAACCGGTCATATTTTGCCGGGGGAGGTAACTCTTGCATCCACCAGGGGGCGCTGTTTCCAGGTTAAAGGTATAGGGAACTCCCCGTCATCTCCCCAAGAGTTCCGCCAGGGGAGGGCGGGGGCGCCACCAGCTCAAGGTCACTATAGTTCCGGCAAAGGGCCCCTGGGCATGTAATCTTCCGCGGTGATGCGGTCTGGTGGTGATGCGGTCTGCCTCCGCGGAGAAAAAGTAGTCCCTAGACTTGAAATACGCTGCATGGTCCGATTGGGTCGAGTGAGGTATCAAAGTGAAGCATTCGTGAAGGGGCATCCAGTCATGGGTGGGTGCATGTAAAATTAGGATTTTTTCCCAAAACTATAAAAAGCGGAACACGGACTTTACCCCTAAAATAAGGGAAACCCCCTATGAACTCTAGCCAAAAGGGCTAATATCGGTCCCCGGGCTTATTGGGACCTGCCTATCAAGTCAATGGGGTGGGTGCGTGTAAAATTAGGATTTTTTTCTCCAAACTATAAAAAGCGGAATACGGACTTTACCCCTAAAATAGGGGAAAACCCCTATCAACCCTATCCAAAAGGGCTAATATCGGTCCCCGGGCTTATTGGGACCTGCCTATCAAGTCAATGGGGTGGGTGGATGTAAAATTAGGATTTTTTCCCGAAACTATAAAAAGCGGAATACGGACTTCACCTCTACAATAGGGGGTCTGTATTATACAATATAAGGGAAAATGCCTGTATGGGATATGGGGATGGTCAATTTTTTTGTGGGCTTTACTATGGCTTGTGGGGTCGCGTTTTTCTCGTCTCGCCAAGAAAATGACAATGGGAAGGGTCCCGGAGCGAATCGGTGAAATTTTTGGGAAAAGTCACCGAGGTCTGTATATAGGCCCATAGGCTGGCCATGGGGGGTATGGGTTCAACCTGGGAAATTCACACACGTTCATTGTGATATGGGCTATTTGGATTTGATTTTCACGTCTCGTCATTTAGAACACGATGGGAAGGGTCCCGGAGCGAAACGGTGAAATTTTTGGAAAAAGTCACTGAGGCCTGGGTAGGCCCATAGGCCTATACTGCATGGCTATGGGTGTATAGGTCCATACGGGGTGGACGTTTTGGGATCTAGGTGGGCCACTAATGGTCCGATGGGGTCGAGTCAGGTATCAATGTGAAGCCTATGTGAGGGGGCAACCGATGGGATGGATGTGGGGTAGGAATATCGTCATTCTGCGCATGCGCAATAGACAAAGTGTATGGAAATAGACGTTTTGGGATCTAGGGGAGCCACTAGTGGGCCGATTGGATCGGGTGAGGTATCAATGTGAAGCCTATGTGAGGGGGCATCTGATGGGGTGAGTGCGGCGTTGAAATATCGTCACTCTGCGCATGCGCAGTGGACAAAGGATATGGAAATAGACGTGTTGGGATCTAGGTGGGCCACTAGTGGGCCGATGGGATCGAGTGAGGTATCCATGTGAAGCCTATGGGAGGGGGCTAGACTAGGGTGTCGTTTCCATTCTGCTGCGCAGGTCACGTGGGTTGTGACGTCACTTCCGGGTTTCACCTCCAAACCCAGAAGAGTTCCAATGTTCTCTTAGACGTCCGGATGTTCAACCTCCGGGGTTTTTCCCGGCCCGGTCCGGCCCGCCCCGGCCGCAGCGCGCGCGCGCGGGGGTGATCTGATGCCGCAGCGCGCGCGGGTTATCCGGAAGTGCGTGGGTGAATCCGCAGCGCGCGCGCGCATGAAGACCCTCATACATACCCCAATGCAGGCGCAGACGTGATGTGCCCGGATGATAGACACGGACGTCGCCGAGAAAAACACATACAACACGTCACATACAGTCGCCCCCCTCAAGACCCTCATATATACCCGAAAAGATACGAACGTTACCGAAAAGACACGGACTTTACCGAAAAGACACGGACTTTACCGAAAAGACACGGACGTACCCGAAAAGACACGAAGGTGAACGACATTGTGGAAAAAACCCACAGACAGGTTAGTACATGCATTCCTATGATGTTCACAGGTTACGCCCATTCACGAAGGGCCGTCACAGGGCGTAGTAGAAAAAGCGCATTTCTAACCTTATTGACCTTATGGCGCAAGCGAGTATAACAAGTGCCCATGACTCACACGGTGTATAAAACCCTACCCAACAGGTACACTATAAAGCCACCTCTCTAACCGTTCGCTTTTCATTCCCCACCATGGCAGCGAGCGAAACAGAGCTTGCGTTATTCCAACTCACGTCCGACGTCTACCTCATCGTCAATGACGATCACCTGGAGCTGGTCCAAGACGCACCGCAGAAGGTGAAGATTTTGTTATCGCTATCAGGCTGGACTCTATTGACACGATTGTTACAGGGAAAAGACCCCGAAAGGGATTTCATGCACGTGGAAGTCGGCGTGCACATACGCACTGCTGGAGAGGATTCCCTTTTTCCCCGGTTGGAACAGAGTGGAGGTACCTATATCACACTCTGTCCACCCTTATGGATGGCACTGAAAGATGTACTCCCCGAGGTGGATGACTTACTACACCCCGAGGTGAAAGAAGGGACTGTGGCTACCCGGAGGCTTACACCTGGCTGCACCCTATTGTTGTACCCCAAACGAGTGGACCTCATCGATAGCGGACTTAGGTGTTGGTGTACGTCTGAACCCAAAGCGCACGTCTCTTTGTCACCGGAAGGATGGACTACCTTGAAACGGATGTTGTTGGGTGACCTACACGGTGATAGCATTCACCTGTGTGACGACGTCTACATTTTCTGCGGTCCCTTTTTCGCTCGACTCCTCTGTCTGAACGACGGTGGTTTTACCCTGGACTCCGATCTATGGAGGGCTTTGGAACAAGTAGTCCCCATTGTCGATAAGGTACTATCTCTATAGGAGCCACATAACCAATCAGAATAGTACGTATCACGGACTACACCCGTAGAGCTACATCTAGGCGCGCATGTGTGACATGGTCTATAAAACACGTCCGTCTGGATCCCACACCTTCATTTCTACGGTTGCAGAGCCATGACGGAGATCCAGCCCTATGCGACTCGCATTTTACAGCATGCCACCGTGGTTAATTCACTCACGGGTTACCGAGCAGTGGTCCGGTCCATGTTTGCAGATGGCGACGACAACGAGGGGCGACGCCAGATCCTGAACGAGTTCACAGAAGCGGTCCTCGACAGAGTGCACTCGATGGAGAGGTGTGCCATCACTCACCACTACTGGACTATGACAGCCATCCTTGATGCTCGGGCTATGGACCACGAGCGCTCACGCCGGAACCAGCGACGGCTGGTTGGCCTCACAATAGTCTGTGCCCTATTGACCCTGGCGCTGTGGCATTGACAGTGGGACCTCACCATAAATACGAGGGTCAGACAGTGTGTGTGTCATTCACCGTTCGTCATTGGATCAAGCATGTCACCAGTCCTACGAGCCATCCTTCCCCTTACACCCCGGGTGGGGTTACACGTCTATGAAGATAAAGTCACCCTCGTGGAAGACCGTGGAGATGTTTGCTGGTCGCGCGCTGAGACCGTATCGAATACGGTTACGCTACACCGTGACGGTTGGACCAAATTTAAACGGGTGTTGAGCGGCGAGCTCGACGGACACCTCATCCACATAGACAATGCCATCTACGTACACCGTAGACCCTTCTTCCCACGCCTGGGCCGCTACCAAGATGCTACGCGAGGCTTCACCCTAGACCCCGATCTGTGGACAGCCTTCGAGAAAGTGGTGCCTATCGTGGACCGACTGTTTACACCGGACGAGCGGTCATCAGACGAGTTGGAGTGGGCTCGTGCCCTGAGAGAAGCAGCGGCAGAACCCAATGAACAAATGTCTAGCCATGAACCAGACGACGATGCCATTGATTACTCGGCTAGACTAGACCACCCGATCCTTTGATCTCACGGGGTTCTCCCTATAAATACGAGAGACAGTCAAATCTGGTACCATTCACGTACTGACCATGACGGAGCATATAATACTGGCGTATCTCAGCTTGACCCCCGAGGTTTTCCTGCACGTTTATGCGGATAAGGTCGATATCATGGAGGAGGTGGGAGACATCTGTGATGCGGACCCTACACAACCGTGCCCGGCCCACATTCGTCTGTCCCGAGGAGGGCTGGACCAAATTCAAACGGGTGTTGTCTGGTGAACTGGACGGCGACCTCATCCACTTGTGTCACGATGTGTACATCCGACGCGGCCCTTTCTTTGCTCAATTGGCTCGGCTAGATGGGGGTACAGTGCATTTTACCCTTCACCCTGATCTATGGTCTGCATTGGAAGATGCCGTGGTAGATGTGGATCAAGTGCTTATCAAGCGGTCATCAGACGAGTTGGACTGGGCATTTACCATGGACACTGTGGAAGCCAACGAAGAAAATCAGAAAGAAACTCCGGCCCAAGATATACCAGTTATAAATAAACGATAGAGCCAGGGTCCATCATCATTTGTCACCATGAAGCGCTGGGAGAAGGTGTTGGATAACTTATACTACAGTCCCGACAGTCCGGCGGCCTATTGTGCATTGTCGGCTCTCTATCGAGCGGCCAAACCCCAGAGGATACAACGTGCCCAAGTCCGAGATTGGTTAAGAAAACAAGACACCTATACCTTACATCGATCTGTCCGTCGCCATTTTCTACGGAACCGGGTCATCGTGGGAGGAATAGATGCCCAGTGGCAAGCGGATTTGGTCGATATGAGCGCCTTTGCCAAACACAACGATGGGAATCGGTATATCTTGACGTGCATCGATATCCTATCGAAGTATGCGTGGGTGGTACCCATCCGGACGAAAACGGGGGCGAATCTCATAGCGGCGTTCAAAGACATCTTCAAGACCGGGCGCAAACCTTTGTATTTGCAAACCGACGAAGGCACGGAATTCCTCAACAGACCGTTCCAACAGTTTCTGAAAGCTCAGAAGGTGTTTTTCTTCCATACGTACAACGAGACCAAGGCTTCCGTGGTGGAAAGGTTCAACAGGACATTCAAAGGCCGCATGTATAAATATTTCACCTATAAGAATACAAGGCGGTACATCGATGTTCTCCCGAAACTTGTGAGTGGTTACAATCGAGCCTATCATCGGAGTATAGAGAGAGCTCCCATTACCGTGACCCAACGCAATGAAGCCCAAGTCCGGCGTGTCTTGTACCCCAGGCAATCGCAGCGAACGACGAAGGCGGTGTTCAAGGTCGGCGACCCTGTACGGATCAGTAAAGTCAAAGGTCAATTTGGGAAAAGTTACTTGTCCAACTGGAGCGATGAGCACTTCCTGATTAAACGACGCCTACCCCGACAGCAGCGAGTCTATGAACTGGAAGATCTTCAAGGGGAACCGTTGCTAGGGACGTTTTACGAGACGGAATTACAGCCTGTCGTAAAAACACAGCAAGACTACTACACGGTGGAGCAGATTTTGAAAACGGAACGTCGACGTGGCAAACTGTTTCATTTCGTCAAATGGCAAGTCGGGCCCAGTTCCTTCAATTCCTGGGTCGCTGCCAGCCAGGTGAAACGACTATAAAGCCAGACACCACTGCCGTCATCCTTCATTCCACGTCCGACCACAGTGCTATGGACAAACAGCAGCTGCCTCTGAACACAGCGTCTTCCAAAACGCGCAAAGCACAAGTGGGCTTTGGGGTGCTAGTGCTAACCCTGCTGAGTGTGTTGTACGGAGGTGTGTTTTACGACGTAGCCTATGTGAGCACGTTACTTAACCAACTGAGAACACCAGCCACCAGTGAAACCAGTCTACAGATAGCACCAGTCAACCCCGTATCGAGCCCAGTCACCACCACACTCCGTGTACAAGCCACGTCGAGCTCCACACCAAGCTCCACACCTACACCAAGAACACCCACTACGTCTGAAGACCCACCGGATTTCATCCCTCACAGTGAACAGACAACGACGACCGACGTTGTACCCACCACCATTATCCCTCGCAGTGAACAGACAACGACGACCGACGTTGTACCCACCACCACCACTCCAGTTCACTCGTACCAAATTTACAAGAGCGGGTTACCACGACAGCGCATACAGCTCGAACCATGGACACTCGGTGGCAGCATCCCTTCACTTGCGTCATCGCAGGATCGACGGGCTCCGGCAAAACGCACTTCGTCAGGAAGCTCCATCAACACGCCGACAGCATGATCACACCACCCATTGCCCGAGTCGTGTGGTGTTACGGAGAATGGCAGGAAGCGTATGCAGCAATGCCCCACATCACGTTCGTGGAAGGCCTACCCAACCTGGCCGATTTGGAACCCGACACCTTGGTGGTTCTGGGTGATCTCATGGCGGAGACGGAGGCGCGGGTCACCCAACTCTTTACCAAAGGCAGCCACCATCGACGGCTCAGCATCATCTACATTGTGCAGAATCTGTTCAGTAAAAACAAAGAACATCGGAACATCAGCTTAAATGCCCACTACCTGGTGGTCTTCAAAAACCTGAGAGATACCACTCAACTGCTGCACCTGGCGAGACAGATGTATCCCGGCCGCACACCGTTTGCGTTGGAAGCCTTTAAAGATGCCACAACCCCTCAGCACGGGTATATGCTCTTCGACCTCAAGCAAGCCACCCCCGACCACCTTCGACAACGGACCGGCATCTTTCCCGGAGAGACCCACCACGTGTACATACAAAAATAATGTAAACACATCCACAGTGGCGCCCCCAGCTGGAGTGTGTGTTTGATGATGGGGATAATAAAAAGAATGAATACCACAGCATGGTTGACTTTGTCTCTGAGGTAGATAAAAAAAGCAGAGTTGTGGGTTCTAGCATTAGTTGTACATGATGTCTGCGCGAGTACGGAAGCACGCTCCCACGCTCCGTGTATTGAAGACGGGCCCACCCGAGTTGGTCCGAACCATTGTACGCGGTGCGGACCCTGACCTTGTACGCTGTCTGTGCGAGATCGGGTACAACCTGTTAAAAGGCAACGTACCACTGACTCCGGCTCAGAAGACCAAGTTGGCCAAGCATAAGACAGGTCCCCGAACCTTAGTCCAGAAGCGGGTCCCTCAAACACAAAAGAAAAGGTGTTACAGAAAGCCGGCTTTCTCGGGGCCATCTTAGCACCGTTGGCCGCTTCCGTGTTGGGTCCAGTATTGGGTGGACTCTTCGGCCGACAATGAACCACACGAAAAAAATGGTCCTCGTAGAACCACGGTTCCTTCAAACCCTCCAATCGCCCTACCCTGTCCCACCTACGGTGAAGACCATAAACACCCTCGATGGAGAGATGCAACAGATCTTACAGAGACCGGGGTTAAGCGACAGTGAGAAAGTACAACGGTACAATGAGACGCTTCAACGGTACATGACATTCATGGACCAATACAAAACCTTCTCTACCCCACCACTACCACCACCACCACGTGACACACCGCCGACCTCAGCACCGCTCCAACAGCCGTCATTACCAGGGGTAGCACCCACAGCCCCACAGTGGGTGGAAGACGAAGTGCTGAAGAGTGTACCTGCATCGTTCAAGAAACAAGCTGGCCTGGTATTACAACGGATGAAACAGAATCCTAACGTGACTTGGAATGATAAAGGCGAACTCCTGGTACAGAATCAGGTGGTCCCCGGGACCCACATGACGGATTTAGTGAATGATCTGATGCGTCAACGCAGGTCGCACACGGATCCTCGAGGATGGGAGGTCTTCGCTCAAGGCTTGAAAGACATGCATGTACCACAGGAATTGGTAGGGAACCCCCACCGCTGGGCCTTTATGCAGCGAACCCAGCAATCGCCGAGTGGCCCACTACCTTCTTGGGAATCCGAATGGGAACCGGAGTCACCCCCCAAAACACCACCACCACAACGGGCACCTTCTTTTCAGGCCTTTAAAAAACCACCCTCGGTCAGGACATCCCACATCTCCAGAGCCGTGACACGTAGCAAGTCAACGCGACGAACACGACGCCGGACACAACCGCCCAAGGGCTGGAACACCTATTAAAACCAACAGCAGCAGCAGGACAGCTCAGTCGCCATGTTTTACCTCACCCTACCCAGTAACGGTTCGCTGGATGTGTTTCCTGACAACACCGTGGCCAAGTACGTCACCCAGTTACCGCAACCGTTGTATTTACCTGGACGATGGGAATGTGGCCTCGTGGATATCCAATACCCTTACTCGTGGTACAACGTGCGAGCCAATGAAGTGTGGTACGAGGTGACTTACGAAGGCAAAAACACCCGACTCACCCTCCCCGAAGGCCAATACGATACCCCCAAGGAGTTCATGGGTGGGCTGACAAGACTGTTGCATTATAAGGCTCTACGGGAGGTCACGAATACATCAAAACCCATCAAATCCTTTCCGTTCAAGAATCACGTGGACTTCGATTACAACGCACACAACGACAAGGCACAGCTTATCGTCACCGCCAACGCGAGTGTCGTACTGAGTCCTATCCTACAGCAAATGCTGGGTTTCGATCTACTGACGTTCGCTGGTCCCACCGCCCACCAAGGCGAGATCCCGATGGATATGAAGTCGGGTATGTACGGACTCTACGTCTACTCGGACGTGGTGGACAACCACATCGTGGGCGATATCAACACACCTCTGTTACGGGTGGTCCCCATTAAACAGACGTATGGAGATCAAATCACCCACAGTTTCACCCACATGCTCTACCTGCCCGTGCGACAAACCGACATCAACACGATCACGGTGGATATAAGAGATGACACGGGACGACCGGTGGCATTCGAACGCGGGAAGTGGTGCTGACACTTCATTTTCGACAAGCACGTGCTCCCCACTTTGTATAATGAAGGTGCCTTACGAGTGCGATGCACGCAGCTATATGGACTATTATGCCCAACAGGCCGGTGGTGGCTTTCCGGTGTTTAGTGGTGCACGCATGCAACGTGGACATGGACTGGGGAACATACTCGGGAGCATCGTCAAAACGTTCCTGCCCTTGGTGACGCGCGGGGTGAAAGCAATCGGCAAACAAGCGGTACGCAGTGGACTGCAAGTGGCCGGTGATGTCTTGGGGGTACGGCACCCAAAGAAGCCTTGAAACGGCGGGCTAAAGAAGCAGGAGGCGTCTTGGTGGCCAAAGCACAACGCACCGTAGGGAATAAAAGAGCTGCCCCACCGAAATCACGCACCAGTCGACGACCGACCCAGCGACGACGCACATCGAAGACAAAGGATATCTTTTCTTAAACATGTCCTTGATCCACGCAGAGTCCTGCCCCTCCACCAACAGTGAATTTGATTTGTGGACCGTGCCGCCCACACAGACCAGTGCCGAACAAGGATTATGGGTGGAGCATCTCCCGCTCTCCAGCATCAACGAAACAGGGCCCATCGTGTTCACCATCAGTAATGCGGATACGGCCTATGGGGATTTAGCCCATACATACTTGTATATGAAAGGCAAGGTCGTCAATGGGGATGGCTCCAGAATCACCCAAGCTACAACGGTGGGCCCGACGAATCTCTGGCTGCACTCGATGTTTCAACAGGTGGATATATTTCTCAGCGACAAACTCATCAGTGACTCGACCAACACGTACCCCTATCGAGCCTACATCGAGACACTGTTGTCGTATGGCCGAGAGGCTAAAAATCTCAGCTGACAGCCGCTTTATTCTACCAGGACACACCCGAGCACATGGACACGGTGGACAATGTGGGATATAACAAACGGAAGGCTTTCACTGCGAACGGTGCCTCGGTGAATCTCATGGGTCGACTACACGCAGACATGTTCATGCAAGACCGGTACCTCTTGAACAAGATCCCCATCAAAATCCGACTGATACGGGCGCCTCCGACCTTCGCCTTGATGGCCACTAACGTAGATGGGCATGCAGCTGACTATAAGATTGTTATCCAAGACGCAGTCCTGTATGTCCGAAAAGTGAAACCGAATCCAGCCGTTCAATTGGGACACATGAAAGCCTTGGAAACAAAACCAGCCCAGTACCCTATCCGACGTGTACAAACCAAAGTGTTCTCTGTGCCTGCTGGAAATATGGGCGCCAACAAAGAAAACCTGTTCCTGGGGGAACTACCCAAGCGATTGATCCTGGCCTGTGTGGAAAATACCAGTTTCAGCGGAGCCTACCCAGAGAATCCGTTTGACTTTAAACATTTCGGCATCAATTTTGTGGCCCTGCATGTGGATGGACAACAGGTTCCAGCCACGGCCTTAACACCGAACTTTGGGCGCAGGAATTTCATTCGAGCCTATCAGAGCCTGTTTACAGCCACCGGTCAAATCAACCAGGACGAAGGGAATTTGATCAGTCGGGAGGACTATGCGAACGGATACACGTTGTTCTGTTTCGATCTGACCCCCACCTTAGAGAACGACCATCAGCTGGCCCTAGCCAAGCAAGGCAACTTACGGTTGGAAATCCACTTTGCACGAGCCCTGGCGACCACCGTCAATGTGATCTGCTACGCCGAGTTTGACAACATCATTCAAGTGGACAAGGCGCGCAACGTCCTGTGTGACTTCTCCACCTAACATGGATACAGACCAGAAAACCACCGTGCTGGAGAATGACCCAGAGACACGTATGGTCTTTCAAGGGGTGTTCGCCCGAGATGTGTTCCCATTAGACCGTATGTATCTTGCTGCATACGTTCTCAACACGGACCCGATGGATCGCCCCGGTGAACATTGGGTGGCCGTGTACTTGACAGAACAGCAGGGGGAATACTTTGACCCGTACGGCCTGCCACCCCTCCATCCCGATTTAACAGACTTCATGGATCAAGGTACAGAGACGTGGTGTTGGAACAGTCAAACGTTGCAAAGCCTGACCAGTAGCGTGTGCGGACAATATTGCTTGTTTTACCTGTACCATCGATGCCGGGAAGGACCTTATCTACCATCGTACAGATGTTTGACGAGTACCCCAAGGCCGAGGACCGCGATGTACTCGTATATGACTGGGCCGCCCATCATTTCAATGTACAAGTCCCGTTCTGGGCTTGAATTCTTTCAATGTACACAAGCCCCCTGTTCTGGGCTTCAGTTCTTTCAATGTTCAAGCCCCCTGTTCTGGGCTTCAGTTCTTTCAATGTACAAGCCCCCTGTTCTGGGCTTCAGTTTTCACGTGGTTGTTCTCACGTTGTTGTTGTTCACTGAATAAAAAAATGAGATCTCACCAAAAAACCCTGTCTTGTGTGTTTCCTATATGAGCATAATGCATGAAACTGGCTTTGAACACCGTATTAGCCAATCAGTGGCCTAGAATGGAGCCAAAGGTAACCCATCCATGTCCAGAAAACATTACCCGGATGTTGAGAAGAACCCGGATGTAGGCGCGGACGTAAGCGAAAGCATCCCAGTACCCGGATGTAGGCGTAGACGTGAGCGAAATCCTAGTACCCGTCCATTGGTTCTTTTTATCGATCGCTCATTGGCTCTTTTTCTCGACCGCTGATTGGTCCAAATGGAACTGCCCATCCTTCCCAGATTAATTTACAATCCCCTTTTGGGGTTCAAGCTCTGTATATCGATGCCGCAACATTGTCTCCGAACCTTGCCGAAAGGGAGACCTTGGACCTTTTGACCTGGATGTGACCTTTGACCTTTTGACCCGACATTCATCCGCGCACTGCCGGTGATGACACGCGCGCGTGCGTGCGACCGGAGAACCCGCGCGCGCGCGCTGCGGCCGGAGCGGGCCGGGGCGGGCCGGGCCGGGAAAAACCCCGGAGGTTGAACATCCGGACGTCTAAGAGAACATTGGAACTCTTCTGGGTTTGGAGGTGAAACCCGGAAGTGACGTCACAACCCACGTGACCTGCGCAGCAGAATGGAAACGACACCCTAGTCTAGCCCCTCACATAGGCTTCACATGGATACCTCACTCGATCCCATCGGCCCACTAGTGGCCCACCTAGACCCCAACACGTCTATTTCCATACCCTTTGCCCACTGCGCATGCGCAGAGTGACGATATTTCAACCCCGCACTCACCCCATCAGATGCCCCCTCACATAGGCTTCACATTGATACCTCACTCGATCCAATCGGCCCACTAGTGGCTCCCCTAGATCCCAAAACGTCTATTTCCATAAACTTTGTCTATTGCGCATGCGTAGAATGACGATATTCCTACCCCACATCCACCCAATCGGTTGTCCCCTCACATAGGCTTCACATTGATACCTCACTCGACCCCATCGGACCATTAGTGGCCCACCTAGATCCCAAAACGTCCACCCCGTATGGACCTGTACACCCATAGCCATGCAGTATAGGCCTATGGGCCTACCCAGGCCTAAGTGACTTTTTCCAAAAATTTCACCGTTTCGCTCCGGGACCCTTCCCATCGTGTTCTAAATGACGAGACGTGAAAAACAAATCCAAACAGCCCATATCACAATGAACGTGTGTGAATTTCGCAGGTTGAACCCATACCCCCCATGGCCAGCCTATGGGCCTATATACAGACCTCGGTGACTTTTCCCAAAAATTTCACCGATTCGCTCCGGGACCCTTCCCATTGTCATTTTCTTGGCGAGACGAGAAAAACGCGACCCCACAAGCCATAGTAAAGCCCACGAAAAAAATTGACCATCCCCATATCCCATACAGGCATTTTCCCTTATATTGTATAATACAGACCCCTATTGTAGAGGTAAAGTCCGTATTCCGCTTTTTATAGTTTCGGGGAAAAAATCCTAATTTTACATGCACCCACCTCATTGACTTGATAGGCAGGTCCCAATAAGCCCGGGGACCGATATTAGCCCTTTTGGCTAGGGTTGATAGGGGGTTTCCCCTATTTTAGGGGTAAAGTCCGTATTCCGCTTTTTATAGTTTGGGGGAAAAAATCCTAATTTTACACGCTCACCCCATTGACTTGATAGGCAGGTCCCAATAAGCCCGGGGACCGATATTAGCCCTTTTGGCTAGAGTTCATAGGGGGTTTCCCTTATTTTAGGGGTAAAGTCCGTGTTCCGCTTTTTATAGTTTCGGGGAAAAATCCTAATTTTACATGCACCCACCCATGACTGGACGAATGCTTCACTTTGATACCTCACTCGACCCAATCGGACCATGCAGCGTATTTCAAGTCTAGGGACTACTTTTTCTCCGCGGAGGCAGACCGCATCACCACCAGACCGCATCACCGCGGAAGAATACATGCCCAGGGGCCCTTTGCCGGAACTATAGTGACCTTGAGCTGGTGGCGCCCCCGCCCTTCCCTGGCGGAACTCTTGGGGAGATGACGGGGAGTTCCCTATACCTTTAACCTGGAAACAGCGCCCCCTGGTGGATGCAAGAGTTACCTCCCCCGGCAAAATATGACCGGATTTCAGTAGACCCTACTACTTTGAAAAACCCCAGTACATGCTCCTCTCACCGAAAAGACACGGAGATTAACGACATCCCCACAGACAGGTCAGTACATCTCCTATCATCCTCACAAGTCACGCCCCATTCACCCAAACCGGAAGTGACGTCATACCTGCGCAGAACACTCCTGCGCGCACGTCCTCATGACCTTCACCATCAACCGGAAGTGACGTCATACCTGCGCAAAAACACATGCGCACTCGTCCAAAACTGACCGAATCCGTGTTCTACCTACTACTCTAACCCGTGCCACATATATAGAAAATTCCAGTACTCCTAAAGTCACAAAATGCAGATTCTTGATGCGGTACACCTGATTGGAGTATCATCGTTTTCATTCAAGAATTTTGGTAGTAAAGGAAAACATGAGTTATGATTTATTATGTTGAATGTAGTGGATGCGATGCAAACACCATTGGACAGACAACATATCTTAGGGCTGGCGTCCGAGTGCATAAACAACGAATACTGACTGACTCTTTGAGAAATAAGTTTGAATGCAAGCATATCCACACATGCGGCAAAGATAAGTTCAAAATATTTCCTTTCTACAAGATTACCTTTACTACATCGGTACAGAGATGGTTGGACATTCGCGAAAATGAGTTTATCTCCCACAGGACAGATAATGTATACCTTCACGATGATTATGCTATTAGCTGATTAGCGTCCGCCGAGCGGAAATTTAGGAAGGGATCCAATTACTGCCACCGGAGATCCACGAGACTTTACTTGAAACTTGTCGAGATATTGCTGGATATAACGAATTAAAAGGTTAACAATATCGCCTATATATACTGCACAATGGTATTAAACCGGAATGCTCTCTAAAAAAAGCCTATAGTGAAGCAGAAATGCGCACCAGACAGTTGGCAGTTTGACAGTTTTTATTTTTTTATCCGATATTCGTGCACCGTATGATGGATTCAAGAATTATTTTCATAGAATAGTCATGATGTGACTGGAATACCTGCAAAAGTAAAGGAGATGCCTTCTGAAGCTGTATTCAGTTAGCTTCTCTTCAACTCAGAAGTTTTCTCGTAATATATACAATTGCTAATGTTTTCAAACAGGTTCTTAACGTAATACTGACATAGTTAATTATCAATTAGTGAGCAAGGGCGTCGGAAGCAGTACGACCGTACCACTTTTGCGCAAAAAAAAGTACGAAAGAAAAAAAAAAAAAAAATATATAAAATAAAATAAAAATTAAAAAAAAAAAAAACGAAGAAAGAAAGAAGGAAACGCAAAATGAAAAAAAAACTAGAACTGCAAGCAGCTTTGAGAAAAGCTTCCAAATTGAAGAAGAATTTGATCGGTCCAGAGCGCCAGTATATAATGTTAGCGGCACTGAGCACCCACTAGCCCTCGTGAGGACAATTTCGATCGTGGAAAGTATCATGTACGTTCATATGCATAATGCCGGTTGATGTTCACGTTATTTTATGATATCAACGAAACAAGAAATTACTTTTCTCCATACGAATTAGTTGTCCAATATGTCATACACGCTAGGTTGTTTCTGGGTGCATGCGGTCCATACCCGACCTCGTGTTTCAAACAATATACGGCCTAACGAGCTACGGTTAGAACAAGAGCTCAATAGCGCGTTCCATCTTGTATCCCCTGAAGACACTTTTTACACTGTTCTGACGGGATATACAAAACACTTTTCAGATGCTCTCTGTGAGCGCCATTTTAGTGACTTTTAAAAAAATATTATGAATGTAGATGGCGCTGCTTGTGCAATGTATTTATCAACAACCCACTGCCCATTATAATTATATCGGCTACGAATATGTCTAGGATACTTTATTATACATATATATATTTATAATTCAGCATCGCAGAAAACCATCATCGATTGCGTTTTCATTGTAAAAGAATTATGAAAGAACTGAAAATACACTTTGTAGACAATCTAATTAAAATTAAATCCTATCTGCTCCCCATTTGGATATGTCGCCTGTAGGATCTAACAGGCTTGCAGTAACTCACGTGTTAACCAATCCAGAGAACGCTTCATAGTGCTTTGAAGGGAACATTGATGACAAAGAATTTTTTATTGGCTCAGCCGAATTAGCCGATTCTCTGGCGGTGTGTGTTTTCATGTTGCCGCGGTGCCGACATTGTGGCACCATAATACGGGGTAGATGTATGGACTGATCTTTGGTGTAAATATTGGGGTAAATGGACACAGTGAACCTATCTCCCCTCTCCGACTGCAAATGGATGAGTCCAGATGCGACCATGATGTCATAATGCTATTAAATATCCATGGTATGGGCACTCAGAACACCAAATTCAATTGAAATACGTAAGATCCTATATAGCGACATGTACGATTGAGGAGCATTGATAGGATACTAATTTATTAAGATTGCTTTGTAGAGTGGTTTTATTCGCCAGAAATCGCTCAGAACGCGTCTCAGCGATCTAGACCCCAGGAGCTTCCGGGGCCTTGGCGGCCCCTAGGCCGACGGCTAAAGTGCTATGATAGTAGCCTCCTGTCTCATAAGGCCGTACCACTTGAATTTGCTTCCGACGCCCCTGGTGAGTCATCACAGACATTATCACGGTCACTAGCCAGTTTCAATGCTAATCGTACATCGTCCCATTCTCCATTATGTATATATAGATATGTCATATGGATATTGTTCTTGGAAAGAAGACCCTATAAGAGATTAAATTACATGTATCCAATCTCACATTCGACCGAGCCAGAACCACAGAAGCTTGCTTCTCCGATCAGTTAAGGCGAAGACCGACAACTCAGAATATAACTAAATTTATTGCCAGTTTAAAAAGATGGAAATAGATGGGCAAGTGTCCAAAAAAGTTTTTGTCTATTAGAAAGCAATTTAGCCCGTGATTTATTAAGCTGGTAACCTCTTTTATTTTTTAAATTTGTCTTCAGATTAATTCACAATTACCCTACTGTCTTTGTTATTGTCTGAATTGAAGTCAGCGTCAAGTCAAGAATCAGTAGTGTTTTCAAGATATCATTTATTTCCTTTTTGTGTGTCAGATGTTTTAATTGCCTTTCTATACTGTTAACTAGTGTACATTGGAAATCAATGGCAGTTTAGTAACATAAATGTGCGTTCTATAATACATGAGATGCCAGGAAGAGATATATTCACATAAAGGTAGAACATTTTTAAAATCATTCTTAAGTTTAGGGGAAAAAATTCAGTTGAAACTGGAAGATGTTCCCCTGTGACGTCATGAATTTAGGACTGAGAAGCAAACATCGATACTTATTGAATTCTTGTGTATGATGCATCTGGTACATGCTACACTGAACTGTTATAGACTGACCATCAATTGTGAAAGTTACGCTAGTTCAAATATCCATCATACCCATCAGCTATGCCGCCGGACTAAGATGTTTAATTTGTATGTTATTTCTACATTGATTAAATATAACATAGTCAAATCTAGCAGTCAGTATATTTTCCTGTGGGGTCATATGACTTCTTATCAGTACGCCAGCATCGTTTTCCACTACCCTTTTAATGTTATGTTTAATTTGCCTGAAATAAAATCCAAGAAATAAAGAGGTTCCAGATAATTAAAAAAAAAAAGAAAAAAAAAGAAGAAATTTTAGCAGGCGTGAAATGCTTGCTGTTGCTGTCCTTCTCCAGAAAAAATGTCAGTGACAAACCAATCACATGCCTG
Source organism: Hanleya hanleyi (assembly GCA_036873755.1). Lineage (NCBI taxonomy): Eukaryota > Metazoa > Mollusca > Polyplacophora > Lepidopleurida > Hanleyidae > Hanleya > Hanleya hanleyi. The sequence goes on from JAVTVY010017984.1 coordinate 40,991, forward strand.
GAAATGGCTGCCGACTGTGGTACCTCCATATTCCGAGATGATATCATGAGTTTTCTCAGAGGGAGAAAGATACCATTACCCGTACTTCAGTTTTGTTCTAAAGATACATTCATCGTGATCGTTTCTTTGTTGTACTTTGAGAGAAATATGAAAGGAAACAATTTCTTTTTTAATTTGAGAGAGATTGTTTACTTTCATATTTCTCTCAGTACATCGTGATCGTTTCTTTGTTGCACTTGGGGAAAAATTATTTCCTTTCATATCTCTCTACCATCGATACACATTAAAAGAGCTCTGATTATAATCTAAAATTTGAATGGCTCGGACGAATATTTTTCATTTCATGAATCTGCTGATAAACATACCTAAAGCATTCCTGTGCAGCTTTGTCTCCGTCAGTTCAAGCACGAACCGAGTAGAATAGCTAAAGAATTGTGTCAGTCAACAGCCCTCGGGACAAGATAGATGAGTAGCATAGTAAGCGTATTTCGAGCCACATTTTGCCGTGGGAGATAACTCTTGCATCCACCAGGGGGCGCTGTTTCCAGGTTAAAGTATAGGAAGCGGCCATTTACGGCCTTTGACCTCTGAGGCCGTGTAGAGGTCAAGGCCGCTATAGTTCCAACAGGTGGCGCCCCCTCTCTCACCTCGAATTCCTCCGCGGTCTGTCGGTGATGCGGTCGCGGGAAAAAGCTTCCGCGGAGAAAAAGTAGTCCCCAGACTTCAAATATGCTGCATGGTCCGATTGGGTCGAGTGAGGTATCAAAGTGAAGCATTCGTGAAGGGGCATCCAGTCATGGGTGGGTGCATGTAAAATTAGGATTTTCCCCGAAACTATAAAAAGCGGAACACGGACTTTACCCCTAAAATAGGGGAAAACACCTATCAACCCTAGCCAAAAGGGCTAATATCGGTCCTTGGGCTTATTGGCACCTACCTATCAAGTCAATGGGTTGGGTGCATGTAAAATTAGGATTTTTTTCCGAAAATATAAAAAGGCGGAACACGGACTTTACCCTAAAATAGGGGGAAATCCCTATCAACCCTAGCCAAAAGGGCTAATATCGGTCCCCGGGCTTATCGGAGCCTGCCTATCAAGTCAATGGGGTGGGTGCATGTAAAATTAGGATTTCTCCCCGAAAATATAAAAAGCGGAACACGGACTTCACCCCTAAAATAGAGGAAAACTCCTATCAACTCTAGCCAAAAGGGCTAATATCGGTCCCCGGGCTTATTGGCACCTACCTATCAAGTCAATGGGGTGGGTGCATGTAAAATTAGGATTTTCCCCCGAAACTATAAAAAGGCGGAACACGGACTTTACCCTAAAATAGGGGAAAACATCTATCCACTCTAGCCAAAAGGGCTAATATCGGTTCCCGGGCTTATTGGGGCCTGCCTATCCAGTCAATGGGGTGGGTACATGTAAAATTAGGATTTTTCCCCGAAAATATAAAAAGCGGAACACGGATTTCACCCCTAAAATAGGGGAAAACTCTTATCAACTCTAGCCAAAAGGGCTAATATCGGTCCCCGGGCTTATTGGGACCTGCCTATCAAGTCAATGGGGTGGGTGCATGTAAAATTAGGATTTTTTCCCGAAACTATAAAAAGCGGAATACGGACTTTACCCCTAAAATAGGGGAAAACACCTATCAACTCTAGCCAAAAGGGCTAATATCGATCCCCGGGCTTATTGGGGCCTGCCTATCCAGTCAATGGGGTGGGTGCATGTAAAATTAGGATTGTTTTCCGAAAATATAAAAAGCGAAACTCGGACTTTACCCCTACAATAGGGGTCTGTATTATACAATATAAGGAAAAATGCCTGTATGGGGGGAGGGGTGGTCAAAATTTTTTGTGGGCTTTACTATGGCTTGTGGGGTCTCGTTTTTTTGGGAAAATACCGGATAGGCCTGTATGTAGGCCTATAGGCTGGCTATATGGGGGTATAGGTTCAACCTGGGAAATTCACACACGTTCATTGTGATATGGGTTGCTTAGATTTGTTTTTCACGTCTAGTCATTTAGAACACGATGGGAAGGGTCTCGGAGCGCAACGGTGAAATTTTTGGAAAAGTACCATATAGCCCATATAGTCCCATACTGGCTATATGGGGGTATAGGTTCAACCTTGGAAATTCACACACGTTCATTGTGATATGGGCTGTTTGGATTTGTTTTTCACGTCTCGTCATTTAGAACACGATGGGAAGGGTCCCGGAGCGAAACGGTGAAATTTTTTGGAAAAGTTCACCGAGGCCTGGGTAGGCCCATAGGCCTATACTGCATGGCTATGGGGGTATAGGCCCATACGGGGTGGACGTTTTGGGGTCTAGGTGAGCCCCTAATGATCCTATGATGTCGTACGAGGTCTTATTTTGAAGCTCTCGTGGAGGAGCATCCGACTGGACTAATGGTTCGTCTGTTTTCAATAGTCTGCGCATGCGCAGTCTGGCCGTAGTATAGAAAGCGGGCATTTTGGGGGGTATGTGGGTGTGTGTTTGGGGTAGAGATGGACCGCTATGGGTCCGAATGGGTCGTGGAAGGTGTCAAAGTGAAGCTTGTGTGGGTTAGAGTCAGAATGGTGTGTTTTAAGTGCAAGTCGCGTCAATCTGCGCATGCGCAGTTGGTTGTAGTAAGTAAAGTGGCCATTTTGGGGCAGTACAGGAAGGTATTTGGGGTAGAGAGGGACCATATTTGGTCAGAATGCGTCGTGGGAGGTGTCATGTTGTAGCTCTCGGGGTGTACATCCCGATTTGAGGGATGCCCGCGTCATCTGTGACGTCATCGGTGACGTCATCAGTACGAGTAGTAGCGAAAGTGGGCATTTTGGGGCAGTACATGAAGGTATTTGGTGTAGAGAGGGACCATATTTGGTCCGAATGTGTCTAGGGAAGTGTCATGTTGTAGCTCTCGGGGTGTACATTCCGATTTGAGGGATGTCCGTGTCATCTGTGACGTCATCGGTGACGTCATCAGTACGAGTAGTAGCGAAAGTGGGCATTTTAGGGCAGTGAAGGAAGATATTTGGGGTAGAGATGGACCATCCTTGGTCCGAATGCGTCGTGGGAGGTGTCATGTTGTAGCTCTCGGAGTGTACACCCCGATTTGAGGCATGTCCGCAGCATCTGTGACGTCATTGGTGACGTCATCAGTACGAGTAGTAGCGAAAGCGGGTATTTTGGGGCAGTGAAGGAAGGTATTTGGTGTAGAGATGGACCATCCTTGGTCCGAATGCGTCGTGTGAGGTGTCATCTTGTAGCAACGCCCGCCAACACCAAGCTCAATGATTCAACGCCCTGGTGAAATAGCTCAGAAGCTCTGATTTTCTAGATATTCCATGGAATTGTGACTCATTCTTCGAAATGCAGTGACGTCCGTCGTTACGTCTTAACGTCTCTCGGAGAGAGTACAACAACAACAACAAGGATGAGCCATGAGAGAACAACAACAACAAGAAGTTTTTTCATATAGTTTATTCTCCCCAATGTTACATCATACCCACGCTGGGGGAGCCGCGTTGGGTATATTCACAATTCAAGAAGATTGTTGTCCAATCAGAGGCCACCATTTGCATTTGTCATATTCGTTCCTGTCCGTTTGAGGTATTCTTGCCCAATCAGAAGTCTCCATTTCAGAAAGTTCCATCTTCGGCCATGTTCGCTCTGAACCGTTTATTCTAATCATCGTCGGGCAGGCCAGGATACCGTTGAGGCAACGTATCCTCAGATAGTTGTTTGTGCATTCTGAGTATCTATCAGTGCATGGGTGAATACATTCACCCGATGGGAAGATTCCGTAATTTGGTCACGAAGAACGTAACATCGGTCACCCTCTCTACGACCCACTTGGTGTTGGGGCGCTGTTCATAGGCCCATTGCAAGACATCCAATTGGTTCACTTGGTCCAGCACGGGCTTTAGCGATGTCCGGTTAATGAAGGTAAACGCTTGGTCAAATACCCGGATGTTACTGCTCGGGTAAAAGTATCGGACTTGATCTGTCTCCTTATGCTGCAGTACATAACCGAACGCCAGATTTAATTTGAAGGACGTAGCTTGGTCATTGAAGATGGCTTCCACGTAGTTGCGTAGACGGGTGAGGCCAGTCAGCCGGAAATTGTAGATATCTTGAATAGGGCGATGACGGTGGAAACAGTGCCGTATCATGGGCCAATGGCGCCGATAGATGTCACTCACTGGATGGGCGTCCTGTAAGAGATCACTGGGAACATCCACCGCATCTTCCAGAAAATGTTCGTTGTTGTCAGGCGTATGACTGGGAACAGTAATGCTAGGGACCGGCTGGATATCTAGGCTCTTCTGAACTGTGGGTATAGGCGGGCTCTCCGTGATCGCATCACCAGTGGCATTCGTCTCCCCGGGTTCATCTTCAGTGGGTCTGTCCCTCCTGGGTGCCTCTTTAGTGGAAAGTTGTCCCTCATGCCGTGGTGACGGACCATGAATCAAACGCTCATGCCGTCTTAACTGACTGGGTCGTTTGAAGAGTTGACCACATTCTTCGCATGGACGCTTGGGTGGCCCATGAATTGAACGTTCATGGCGCTGTAAATGATCCGGGCGCTGAAACGACAGTGTACATATCGTACAGCTATACCGGGCGGTTCCGGCGTGCTTGGTAGCCTCATGGCGGCGCAAGTCGTGCAGACGAGTGAATGATTTCGAGCACGTAGTACAAGTGAACATCTTGGTGGTTGACAGAGTGTCTGATGAAACGGCCAGGCCGCTTCCCTTTTATAGCAAGCTAGCTGGTGATATATTTTTAGCACAATCAGTTCAACTTGGACATTCCGTGTCTTTTCGGTGACGTCCGTGACTATTCGGGCACCTCCGTGTCTCTTCGGTAACCTCCGTGTCTTTTCGACAACCTCCGTGTCTCTTCGGTCACCTCCGTGTCTTTTCGGTGACGTCCGTGACTCTTCGGGCACCTCCGTGTCTCTTCGGTAACCTCCGTGACATCTTCGGTCACCTCCGTGTCTCTTCGGTGACCTCCGTGACATCTTCGGTAACCTCCGTGTCTCTTCGGTCACCTCCGTAACTATCCGGCTGTTCAGGTGTAAACCCCGATGTACCCGTATGGAACACACAGCTAAAGGACCCGGATAGAAGTACCCGGATGTAGGCGCGGACGTCATTGACAAGAGCCCGGATGTACAAGAACCCGGATGTACCCGGATGTAAAAGTCCCCGGATGTAAAAGTGCCCGGATGTTTACGAATGTTCCACCATTCCGGACTTCTATCAGGTCCATGTCCAGAAGCTCTCATGTCCTGCATGTGAATAGTCATATTGTGTGTGTATGCATGTGTGTGTGCGTCTGTGTGTGTGTGTGTGTGTGTGTGTAGGAGTGTGTGTGTGTGCGTGCATGTGCGTGTGTATGTGTATGTATGCCTCTGTGTGTGTATATGTGTGTGTGTGCGTGTGTATGAGTCTGTGTGTATGTGTGCATTGCGGTTGTGTGTATGTGTGTATGCACGCATACACACACACGCGTAAACACACTCGCAAGCACACGTGTATGCGTCTGTGTGTATGCGTGTGTGTGTATGCAACCACCACCACCACCACCATCACCACTACCACCACCACACACCACCACTACCACCACCACCACCGGGCGTTGACGCCCGTCAACGCCACCACCACCACCACCACACACCACCACACCACCACACCATCACCACGACCACCACCACTGGGCACACACACCTGGTGCACTCTGTACCCTATAGCCCGTAGGGCATAGGATACACCAGGGTGTGAGTGCGATCGGAGCTCTTGGAGCTCAAGCGTGTGGAGCTCAGAGCTCGGAAGTGACATTTGCATATGACCTCTGTGAGGTCACTTCCGCTTCCGTTCACGTGACCCGAACTGACCTTTGACCCCTGCGCGCAATTTTTCTCCGGTATTGTTAGCGCGCGCAGCTGTCAAAGGTCAGTTCGGGTCACGTGAACGGAAGCGGAAGTGACCTCACAGAGGTCATATGCAAATGTCACTTCCGAGCTCAAACGACCCAGTCAGTTAAGACGGCATGAGCGTTTGATTCATGGTCCGTCACCACGGCATGAGGGACAACTTTCCACCAAAGAAGCACCCAGGAGGGACAGACCCACTGAAGATGAACCCGGGGAGACGAATGCCACTGGTGATGCGATCACGGAGAGCCCGCCTATACCCACAGTTCAGAAGAGCCTAGATATCCAGCCGGTCCCTAGCATTACTGTTCCCAGTCATACGCCTGACAACAACGAACATTTTCTGGAAGATGCGGTGGATGTTCCCAGCGATCTCTTACAGGACGCCCATTCAGTGAGTGACATCTATCGGCGCCATTGGCCCATGATACGGCACTGTTTCCACCGTCATCGCCCTATTCAAGATATCTACAATTTCCGGCTGACTGGCCTCACCCGTCTACGCAACTACGTGGAAGCCATCTTCAATGACCAAGCTAACGTCCTTCAAATTAAATCTGGCGTTCGGTTATGTACTGCAGCATAAGGAGACAGATCAAGTCCGATACTTTTACCCGAGCAGTAACATCCGGGTATTTGACCAAGCGTTTACCATCATTAACCGGACATCGCTAAAGCCCGTGCTGGACCAAGTGAACCAATTGGATGTCTTGCAATGGGCCTATGAACAGCGCCCCAACACCAAGTGGGTCGTAGAGAGGGTGACCAATGTTACGTTCTTCGTGACCAAATTACGGAATCTTCCCATCGGGTGAATGTATTCACCCATGCACTGATAGATACTCAGAATGCACAAACAACTATCTGAGGATATGTTGCCTCAACGGTATCCTGCCCTGCCCGACGATGATTAGAATAAACAATTCAGAGCGAACATGGCCGAAGATGGAACTTTCTGAAATGGAGACTTCTGATTGGACAAGAATACATCTAACGGACAGGAACGAATATGACAAATGCAAATGGTGGCCTCTTGATTGGACAAGAGTCTTCTTGAATTGTAAATATACCCAACGCGGCTCCCCCAGCGTGGGTATGATGTAACATTGGGGAGAATAAACTATATGAAAAAACTTCTTGTTGTTGTTGTTCTCTCATGGCGCATCCTAGTTGTTGTTGTACTCTCTCCGGTCTGTTAAGACGTAACGACGGACGTCACTGCATTTCGAAGAATGAGTGACAATTCCATGGAATATCTAGAAAATCAGAGCTTCTGAGCTATTTCACCAGGGCGTTGAATCATTGAGCTTGGTGTTGGCGGGCGTTGCTACAAGATGACACCTCACACGACGCATTCGGACCAAGGATGGTCCATCTCTACACCAAATACCTTCCTTCACTGCCCCAAAATACCCGCTTTCGCTACTACTCGTACTGATGACGTCAACAATGACGTCACAGATGACGTGAACATCCCTCAAATCGGGATGTGCCCCCGAGAGCTACAAGATGACACCTCCCACGACACATTCGGACCAAAGATGGTCCCTCTTTACCCCAAATACCTTCCTTCACTGCCCTAAAATGCCCACTTTCGTTACTACTCGTACTGATGACGTCACAGATGACACGGACATCCCTCAAATCGGAATGTACACCCCCAGAGCTACAACATGACACTTCCCTAGACACATTCGGACCAAATATGGTCCCTCTCTACCCCAAATACCTTCATGTACTGCCCCAAAATGCCCACTTTCGCTACTACTCGTACTGATGACGTCACCGACGACGCCACAGATGACGCGGACATCCCTCAAGTCGGGATGTACACCCCGAGAGCTACAACATGACACTTCCCTAGACACATTCGGACCAAATATGGTCCCTCTCTCCCCCAAATACCTTCCTGTACTGCCCCAAAATGGCCACTTTACTTACTACAACCAACTGCGCATGCGCAGGTTGACGCGACTTGCACTTAAAAACACACCATTCTGACTCTAACCCACACAAGCTTCACTTTGACACCTTCCACGACCCATTCGGACCCATAGCGGTCCATCTCTACCCCAAACACACACCCACATACCCCCCCAAAATGCCCGCTTTCTATACTACGGCCAGACTGCGCATGCGCAGACTATTGAAAACGGACGAACCATTAGTCCAATCGGATGCTCCTCCACGAGAGCTTCAAAATAAGACCTCGTACGACATCATAGGATCATTAGGGGCTCACCTAGACCCCAAAACGTCCACCCCGTATGGGCCTATACCCCCATAGCCATGCAGTATAGGCCTATGGGCCTACCCAGGCCTCGGTGAACTTTTCCAAAAATTTCACCGTTTCGCTCCGGGACCCTTCCCATCGTGTTCTAAATGACGAGACGTGAAAAACAAATCCAAGCAGCCCATATCACAATGAACGTGTGTGAATTTCCAAGGTTGAACCTATACCCCCATATAGCCAGTATGGGACTATATGGGCTACACGGTACTTTTCCAAAAATTTCACCGTTGCGCTCCGAGACCCTTCCCATCGTGTTCTAAATGACTAGACGTGAAAAACAAATCCAAGCAACCCATATCACAATGAACGTGTGTGAATTTCCCAGGTTGAACCTATACCCCATATAGCCAGCCTATAGGCCTATATACAGGCCTATCCGGTACTTTTCCCAAAAATTTCACCGACTCGCTCCGGGACCCTTCCCATTGTCATTTTCTTGGCGAGACGAGAAAAACGAGACCCCACAAGCCATAGTACAGCCCACAAAAAAATTTGACCACCCCCCCATACAGGCATTTCCCCTTATATTGTATAATACAGATCCCTATTGTAGGGGTAAAGTCCGAGTTTCGCTTTTTATATTTTCGGAAAACAATCCTAATTTTACATGCATCCACCCCATTGACTGGATAGGCAGGCCCCAATAAGCCCGGGGATCGATATTAGCCCTTTTGGCTAGAGTTGATAGGTGTTTTCCCCTATTTAGGGGTAAAGTCCGTATTCCGCTTTTTATAGTTTCGGGAAAAAATCCTAATTTTACATGCACCCACCCCATTGACTTGATAGGCAGGTCCCGATAAGCCCGGGGACCGATATTAGCCCTTTTGGCTAGAGTTGATAGGTGTTTTCCCCTATTTTAGGGGTAAAGTCCGTGTTCCGCTTTTTATAGTTTCGGGAAAAAATCCTAATTTTACATGCACCCACCCATGACTGGATGCCCCTTCACGAATGCTTCACTTTGATACCTCACTCGACCCAATCGGACCATGCAGCGTATTTGAAGTCTGGGGACTACTTTTTCTCCGCGGAAGCTTTTTCCCGCGACCGCATCACCGCCAGACCGCGGAGGAATTCGAGGTGAAAGAGGGGGCGCCACCTGTTGGAACTATAGCGGCCTTGACCTCTACGCCTCAGAGGTCAAAGGCCGTAAATGGCCGCTTCCTATACTTTAACCTGGAAACAGCGCCCCCTGGTGGATGCAAGAGTTATCTCCCCCGGCAAAATGTGGCACGAAATACGCTTACTATACTACTTAGATGGAATTAAGAGAACGCGGCGGAGTGGCGATATTTCCACGATGTATACACTTTTATAAATAATATATAATTATATAGAAGAAACGAAAGAAAAACACAGCAGTCCCCGAAATTCCCAAATAATGAGAAATTCCCGATAATTGCAAGCGTCAGATCCGACATTCAGCTGTAGTCCATTTCGTTTGGGAGTTGGCTCCAATTCCAAATGTGTATGAAATAAAATAAATGTCAATATAAATCAAAATAATAAAAATTAAAATAAATCAGTGAAGTTGATAAATCTCTTTCAATCCTAATTCATTATCTATAATTAACAGTTGCTGAATCGGAAGATTTTTATATCAAAACATCAATTCATGAACCACTCTGGTCCATCCTGGTAATTTCATTACATTCTTGTCCCTTCCAAAAAAGTTTGGGTATAGTTTGCTGATCCTTTACTCCTCAAGCACTGAAAATAAGCCTTTATCTTCCTTGACGTAATGTTACTCGGTTAGGACATGTTAAACTGAACAGCCGAAACCCACAGGGGCTCGTTACCGTTGTTAATTGGTTAATTCGGTTGATTATAGGGGGGGGGGAGAGGTCGAGGTAGGGAACCCATTTATTCCCTACCTCGACCCCCCCCCACTGTGATCAAACGTAATAACGGTAACGAGCCCCTGTGTCGAAACGTTACACAGCCTCCTACACAGCCTCCTGATCCTAATATACTTTCATTCGGCAGACATATTGGAAAAGAGGAAAGTAATAGCAGAAAGACGAGAAAATGATTTCAAGCAAGGCTTTTCAGATTTTATTGAATTTTGTTCACACCTTATACATTGAACTGTCCAAATTGCATACCATTTGAGTTCCAGCTATTTGGAATTCACCTATCTACATATATCTTCGAGAGTGAACTTGATAAATTATATCTTGGAGATTATTGCTAAAGCAACTTAATTGGATTGCTCATATGATAATCTGTACGTTGAAATTTAATATTTGATTAATTATTGTCCAATTAATGGAGACTGAAAATTTTTTATAACACCTTGGAGATTGGATTTTTTAAATGACATCTTGGCGATTGATCTGTTGGCATGACCTCTTGAAGATTGAATTGTTGATACATCTCGGAGGCTTGTGTTATATGTTCATCTATTATATTGATGAAATACATTTTTTAAGAAAGATTAATTAAGTCGTCAGCGGGAATCGAACACACGACCAATCCACCATTGGTCTCCGGACTCTATTATTCACTTTTAACTTTATCTCTATGCGACTGCTTCAAGACTCTTCATCCTCTCGTTATTATATTTCGACAAGAGGTCGACATCATATACCAACAGCTTAAATTAGGGCGATATGCAAGATTTGGGGAAAATTGACGACGTCTGGCGACTAAAAAGCAACCATATGACTCTACAGGAAAGCTTCCCTCGGCACCTCACATTCAGACCCGAGAATACGATGGATTCTCGGACGTAGCCTTAGTATTTCAGTCGCAGTTTTACTGCAGATTTTCATGTGGAGACAATGAAATATTCACACGGCCCCTAGATACGCTATCAGCTCAAATAAATAACTCATCTGATGTTAATAGATGAACATCGTGAAGGTCTGATGGAGTAAGCGCCTCAGCATGGGGTAAACCTGGTAAATGCAAGAGATAGCCCCAAAAACTAACCTGTAATGCCCGACGTCGTATATACAGCTTATATTTCCTACCAGAACAATAAACTCAAAATAAAGGCTAACATTATGGACTAACCAGGCTTATTTTTGCGTAATTTGGAATTTTGTTTGGTTTACTTTTACAATTTAAGTGTTCTCTAATGTATGGAATTAGATAGGAATGCCATAAAAAATGCCATTATTCTGATACCAAAAGCAAATATTTTTTAAGAAGTTAAAATGCCATTTTCTTCAAATTGCCTCATCAGTTTTCTGAAACGATGCTAAATCAGCAAATCTGATAAAAATGGGCATCAGCAGGTTTTTCTAAGATGGCAGAATGCGAAGATTACCATGATTTCGCTAAGTGATTTTGCCTTTTCCTTTGTTGGGGTCTAATAGCAGATAATAAATGGGGTTGATAATCGGGGCACAGGCTGAAGATTGCTTCAAGCCAGTAGGTCGCTAGGTACGAGAGCTGGTGTATTCTAGAACGAAACGGCCTCGAGACGCTATAGGCATTGACATCCGCGGGTCTATAAGGGATCAGACCGGAGTTATTCACTTTCGGGTCGGACATGTCGGAGCCCTCGAACTACATGGTTCATTGCCCAAGCGCGGGATATGGATAACATACGAGCACTCGTCTGCCGTGGTTTGCGCTTACCGTCGACCGCGTATTAGCACTATATCGATGAATCACGCGTAGATCAGCGGTAATTTCCCCGTGAACAGCGTTGGCATTTCAGACATGTTTATGTTTACTAGGATTGCCTTTTAGAATTTGGTGTTAATGCTGTTATAGAGAATATGGAAAAGGTCTTTGGATTATGGACGCGGATATTCTATAATGGACCACGGCTGAATTATGAATGACGGACCAGACGCTTGTAATTCGCTAATAAAGCGATTAACATTGTAGCTTCGAGTGGTTTGCGTCCACTGTTATGTTGTACAACTGTATTAAAACTACTCCAGTCACAGCTGACCTCCGGCTCAGGTGACAAACAATTCAGGTTGGTGTATTTTCTACTGCAAAGCTTCCTGCATGGTGAAACAAATGGCGCCATTTTTACATTGTTCCAAGGTGTTAGCCGTGCGCTATATTGAACCGTGCAATCCGAGGTAATATTGTAATTTACGTGCGGGGTAGGGGTGGGGGGAGGGGGGTCACGTGATGCAGGGGGGGGAGCTGGATGTAAAAATAAACAGCGGAAACATTGACTTAAACACGAGAAAAAAGTCCTGTCAAATGGGCGAATATGCGTCCTATGGGGTGGGCAGCGTTCGTCGGGGCCGGTCACATGATACACTGTCAGAAAAAATCTGTAACACTTATTGAACGCGTAAAAGCGTTCATCCCTGACTAATTTTAGCGGTTGCTGGAATAAGTTGAAATAATGATGAGGAATTAATCAACTGGTCCATTTTGAACAATAATGAAAAGAAAAAGGTACCAAGAATTTCACAACGCTAAGTATCTCAACAATCGAAATATGGGGTTGGACGGCACTGAACACTAACGTTCATATTGATGTCCAAATCAGGACACCATATCGTGTTAAAAACTGAACACTTAACGTTCATATCCGAACACTAGAGAACAGGTATGAACACGCGTGTTCAGAAATGATCATCATGTTTGAACACCAATGTTCACAAATGAACACATATTCTGTAACACTTTTGGAACACTAGCGTCCGCATGAACATGTAAAAGTGTTCTATTATGCGTAAAAGTGTTCAAAAGTGCACACTTCAGAATGAACACTAATTTTTCAGAGTTCCAATATTCAGCACTCGGCGATATTGTGGACAACCTATTTCGTTGTGTTTATTGAGGACGATCTATTTTATGAGCTTGATAACACTTCAGTGACATATTTTAAGTAAATCTCTTTGCATTCTAGTTTTCGTACTTGAACACTTTTACATGTTTGAAAGGTGTTACAAACTAATGTGCAATTCAGTGTTCAGGATTTGCACACTTTTATTGACAGTGTAGGTGGTTGCGCGCAGAACTTTGTTTTTCTCCTGAAACGAGAAAATGCGGCAAAAAAAGAGAGGGGAAAGTCCTCGTCAAATGGGCCTTGGCGGACCACTCGTGGTCCCAATGAGTCGTGTACGGTCTCATCTTGACGCAACTGAGGACTGGACAGTCGAGGAATAGTATAGCGAATCGGGAATTTTGAAGGTGCGCAGGGGCGTGTTCAAGCGATTGAGGGACCATATCTGATCCAAATATAGAGTGCATGGTCTCGCGTTGAAGCCTTTGTGGTGTAGAGTACGACTCGGTTAATGCCCACGTGACTGTGACGTCATTGGTGACATCACCGAATACGGAGCAAATGTATACCCGATCTCGATAAACTCAGGTCACGGGATATTTTACCTTACACCAATAAATCCAGTGCGATTTTCGAACTATATCAGTTACCCAATCCGGTTGATAGCTGGGAAAGCAAATTAATGGATGACGCCCTCGCGATGGCTTTGTAAGGGGGTAGAAAACATCAAAAGATTGTGCCGCGCGTAGATGTTAATCTCCGTGAAGTAAACGCCAATCATTGTCAGAGAGAAATTTCAGAAATGGTCGTGATTGGCTTATTATGGGATCTCGCAGAATATCGGCGAACAGTTCGCACAAAGTTTTCATAGCGTTACGTCTAGATGGTATTCCCCTGATTTACAATCTTGGTTTACCTAGATTGTAAATAAACAAGCTTTTCCAAGTTCTCCCTGTAGTCTTTGCAGTGGAAATTCATGAGATGCATATCGTTAGTTGACACATCCGTTTGCTCTTCTAGAAGTCGCTGAAAATCTTCCATCAGACGATCTTCGTTCACACGACTGATAGGGACTCTACTTATTCGGACGGTTCCTGCATCATGCACGAACGATTTTTTTCTGAAATGGGTTGTCGGTAGCCCAGCCCCTGACACCATTCGATGGTCAGTTCATTGATGTTGAGAACAACGGTGTTAGCGTCATCCTCGCTAAAACCAGGGGTATCTCTTATCTCTATGATTCGCCTTTGGCTCACAAATAGAAACCGCGACGTGGTGAAGATGCGTTAGCGTAGGCTTTATTGAAGGTTTCTTTCACAGCTGTCGACCTATCGGTAGGGTTAAAGTCCCCATCTTCTTGGTCTGTCTTTTCTCCGTATCATCGGTGCCCAATGTTAGGTTGATTTGTAATGTGGAAATGATCTCTCCAATAGCTTCGTCAATGGCTCCCATCGGAGACTTCAACGCAGTCCAGATTCTCTCATCCACAGTTATACCGACTCGAGACGGGGAAATGCGACCCCGACCATGCTTTCCTTTGAAATATTTACAACAATGCACGGCGGGGTTTACCCTCAATAAACATTCAGGCTTGAATATACGTCGTCATCGAGTTGGATGGGTTCCGGGGTTGGTCGTTTGTCTTTCCAAAATTTGTCGAAGAAATAAATGTGTTTTCAGAGCTCGCCAGGCCTTATTCTTTAGGACGATGCCTCTCACTTGTTTTCTATCAACCGGTTGGCTATCGCCGTATATTCAAGAATGGAGATATATACAGCGTTGTCCTCCGCATAAACCTTGGCAGAAACCTTATATTATAGGAGTTATATTGTAACGTGACGCAGCTGAGCTAGGTCTCGTTATATGGAAGCGTACAAGCTGTCAGGCCACGGTCCCTGCCGGCACTAGGCCTTGCCAATTAGAGATTCACTTCGACCTGTCACCTTGTCTGAATCGAGAAAGTAGGAGAGTGTAGAGACAACCAAGGCTGATATAGAGTCAATTAATGTGCAATAATATTCAGTTAAATGTACAGGATGATGGGGAGTAAAGATGTAAATATGTACAGTTATCATATACACGCGCCGCGTAAAGGGCGGCCTGGTTGCTGGCCCTTTCCACACGGTAGGTGATCGTAGGGGCGGCCTGGCTGCTGGCCCCTCTCTTGGTATGGAATGTCGTTGGAGCGAGGTCAAGGATAGCGGCTCGACGTCCTTCCTTCTTCCGGCTGTTGGAGCGAGACTATGGATATAGCGGCTCTCTTCTCTCTACGGTAGGTATATCGTCCCCAGAAAACGTCGTGGCTTCCCACCGTGCTTATGACCGTCTTCCCCTTACAGGTACATATGGTCCCAGAGATTGCTTCGTCTTCCCACCGTGGATACGTCTGCTTCTCCTTGTGAGAAATCCCCTCTACAGGGAGGTTCATCTTCCCACCGTGGATATGTCCGTTCTTCCACAGTTGTAACCTGTCTTGCGAGGATGCTTCCGTATCGTCTTCCGTCCAAGGTAAGTATATCTTCCCCAGAAAGTCCCCTGAATGTGTCGTGGCTTCTCACCATGGATATGACCGTCTTCCCCTCGCAGGTACGTATTTTCCTAGAGAGACTAGTCTTTCCGCCCTGGATACGTCTGTTTACCTTGTAGGTACGTATTCCCTTCTACAGGTCGGTTCGTCTTCCCAGCGTGGATACATCTGCTTCTTGTAAGAATCCCACTCTACAGTTAGGTTCGTCTCCCCACCGTGGATACGTCTGTCTTCACCTGGTTTGTACGTATCGGCGATGCCACTTCTTCCGTGTGATTATTATCTCACCCTAGGTTCGTCTAATAACCGTGATCTTGGCTGACTTCTATCCAGGCGTAGTCTGGCTTGCGAGGATCCTTTCCTCAGGATGTATCCGGCTAGATGATGTGATCTAATATTATGTCTCTGGCAGCGAATCTGTCTGTAACAGTTTTGAGATGCTGCTTCGGTGGCGCACTCATAGGCACCGTAAACGGCCCAGACTGCGGTACTCACGACGACCGATAAAACAGAAATGCTTCGACAGACTTCCTTCAACGTCTCAGATCACATCAAATTGCCTGCTTTCCCTCACAGGTTGGTACCGGTTTTCTTTCACCCGTTTCACGGCGGGAACGCTCCCAGACAGCGTTATGCCTCTCCACCGTGATCACTTCAGGGCCCCCAACACATAAGCTGTCATGTGAGAGTGACTTCTTCCTTCGAGCTCCAATCAGGTAGATAATAGTTGGATCCTAGGTATCGCCAGTGCGGTATAGTGCTCCCATGTATCAGCAGCCCAATTCCATAACCCTTGGAATATTACCAGTCGTCCGAACGCAGCCCAGCATTCGCAGACAACACTGCTGCTCAATACCCTCCACTAATACTACAGTCACTGGACGTCCTATATTCCCTCTTCTTCGTACAGGCACCGTCTATCGATTACACGTCTCCGCATGCAATACACCGTTCAGTCTATAAGCCCAATAGAAGAGTATAGTTTACCTGGTTGCAGTTCAGATCAAAAGTGATTTCCATGCTTGATCTCCGCCTTTTATACACATCAGACCAACGTTCACATGACGTCGTGTTGCCCGTATGATAAATCACATTTTCCCGCAGCGCCATCTGCACTATCCAGTCAAAGACAACTCACATCAGTGTACAGTTTAGGAACGATAACTCCAATCGTTATAACCAAGTAGGCTTTGGGAAATTCCCGACTTCTAGTGTCACTTTCGTTACCGCTGATTATATCGCCGTATATTGTATATGCAGTAGTCTCTGTTGATATCACAGACCAAGAATGGAAACAAATACTGGACGGTAAGTTCATTCAGTTATATACCCGTTGTATACCCGTATTTTATGTTGAGCGTTGTGGCATCATGTAGACCCCGATTTCCGTCACATTTCCGGGTTGGCGTGCACTCTTCACTCCAGACTTGCGCTTCGGTTCGGGCTTGTGTTTAGTCCTGATTTAACGTTTAGGGGATACCAATATTCGTTACAATATGATGTTTTGACGTTTCACGGTCAAAAGCGAATGGTGAAATGTTAATTTTCACTCTTTTATAATCGTATTTCCAGCGTTTAAAAACGGGTATGAACTAATGCTGATAGTTAGGAGTTGACACCGTATCTCGTTAATATCAGGAGTGCGGTGTTCTTAGAGCCCTCGGCGGTATCGCGTCGACTCAGTTCGAGAGGTCGCGGCTCGGCGCTCTTCGCGACCTAAACCGTGGGACGATCGCGAAGATCGCCGGAGAGTTCCATCGCATTCCAAGCAGCTTAAAGTATCGCCGCGGCGTTACATGTGCGCGAATGTCGACGCCTAGCGTCTCGATGCCGTTTCGTTCTATTTTCAGTCGACTTAGCGACCTAGAATACAACCACTCTCGTACCTAGCTACCTACTGGCATAGAACAACCTACAACCTGGGCTAGGAACCCACTTATTAACTACTTATAATTACTGGAAAGGAGAACACATTATCTACTTCCAAAATCCCTCCAAATTTATACAACTTAAATCTAATATTTTCTTTTCTGTTCATTTTCATTGTAATATCCCTATTTTGGTAGATACCAGACAGTTTAATTACCCCAATATGGCAAGTTCAATACCAATCTAGGTAAACCAAGATGGTTAATCAGGGGTATACCATCTAGACGTAACACTATGAAAACTTTGTGCGAAATGCTCGCCGATATTCTGCGAGATCCCATAATAAGCCAATCACGACCATTTCTGACATTTCTCTCTGACAATGATTGACGTTTACTTCACGGAGATTAACATCTTCGCGCGGCACAATCTTTTGATAATTTCTACCCCCTTACAAAGCCAGATTTCGGCGGGAGTACACTCTTTGATCTTCACGCACACTGTCTGAAAATGATGCCATATTTGGATACTGTTTCTCGATGATGTTTATATATTAGTCCACGTGCTACCGTGTGTAATTAGTGTGGGCGTGATTTAAACACGCTAGCCACCTGAGTAGTATACAGCGAGTAAATCCTTTACCATTGACCTCTGACCTCGGCCAAACCACTTTTAGTCGGTAGGGGTGCAGGTTGGTCAAAGGTCAATGAGTGCAAGTGTACTGACCTGTATCATATCCACAGTATACAGCGAGTATATTGGGCCCCATTGACCTCAAAAATTTGCATATCACGTGACCTTTGCGTCAGCCAATCAGAAGAGAGTATTTTGACCTCGTCGTATGCCTTGGTTCTGGGGTTTTTCCATCACGGGGAGTGCGCGTGTGTATGACTTCACTTCCGGTCTGCGTGAATCGGGCGTGACCTGGGTCTATGGGATGCATGTACTAACTTGTATTTGGGGGTTTTCCATCGCGGGGAGATCACGTGATAGTTCAAGGTCATATTGAATGATAGGAATGCATGTACTGACCTGTTCATCCGGGGACTTGTTTACATTCTTGTAGATGGCCTTACAGCCGGGTATTTTAGGGTTGACCTATATCCGGGTCCATTAGCAATGTGTGTGTATGTGGGAGACATACGGGTTCTTGTACATACGGGTTCTTGTACAGCCGGCTTCACACATTGATGGTGGGGGAACAGCCGGGTATTTTAGGATTGACCTATATCCGGGTCCTCTAGCAATAACTGTAGTGTGGGATTTCATTCATCACATACGGGTTCTTGTACATCTGGGTTTCCCAGTGATGGGAACAGCCGGGTATCTTAGGATTGACCTATATCCGGGTCCTCTAGCAATACCTGTAGTGTGTAGCATTACATACGGGTTCTTGTACATCCGGGGTCTGTCAGGGTGGAGTATAAAAGTGGGGATTTTCATGGGATGGCTTCAACCATTGCCCTGCCTACTTGACCGGAGCTACCTGACCAGCCTGAGCCAGCCTGAGCCAGCCTGAGCCTACCTGAGGAGATACCTGACCAGCCTACCTACTCAAGACCTGCCTGAACAGCACCTACCTGGGCCAACAGCCATGGACTCATCTGACCGAGCTAAGCTGATGCAGCACCGTGTCCAGATCATTAGTGAGATGATGAATGTGGCCGAACTATGTGATCTGCTTCTGGTGAGAAACGTAATCACTACACACATGGAAGAAGACATCATGGCACAGAATACCAATACGGCACGAAACAGAGCCCTCATGGACACTCTACCACGCCGAGGTCCTTTAGCATTTCAGGCCTTCTTGGAGGCGCTGAGAGAGACGGGGAATGGGGGAATAGCATCTCTACTTCAACCCGAGGAACACACCTTAGTCATAGACATCCCCGAAGAGAGTACAGGTAGCAAACGTGCCCAGGAAAACCCCGGAAGAGTTCTATCCACCCGTCAAACGTCCCCAACTAACACCTTTAAAAATGCCTCAGCAAGAGCTTCAGCAAGCGGAGGAAGAGGTGCTACTCCCTATGTCTGTGGAGCACATGAATGACATCATCCAGCAGGCCTACCAGGCGGCCCAGATCACCAGTTGGGAGCTCACGCCCTATTTAACTGTAACCGTGAAAGATGAGCAAGTGCAATTTAATGCATCAGCCTGGGACGATAAACCACCTAAGCATATTGCCTTGACGTTTGAGCAATGGAAAAGAGTACAGAGATACACACAAAGTCAAGTCGTCGAGGCGGTCATTGAGAACCAGGGGCACGAAAATAAATTTTGTTGTGGGGACGATGTCTTCCTCACTTGTTCTATGTTCAACGACATGCTGCTGGTACATATTCGTAAATGGAAGTTGAAGAAAGATACTACGCATATTCCCTTACCTGAGGGAGTCACCCTGCAAATACCCGCGTGGCGGAAGCTTCAGCGCCTTGCACACGAAATTGCTGAATATCTGCATGACCAGCTGTCTGAGTATATCTATAAAAAGTACATTGAAACCTTCCTGAATCATTTTAAACCTCGCATTGAAGGCGAGCGTATTCAACAATGTGCAAGCTGTCAGAACAACGGGTCGTTAGACATGCATACGTGTCTGGGCATTGTGGCACCGCCAAACGCGCTGATGACTGAGGCGTTACACGACATCAACGAGACGGAATTCGCGGAGGCAATGGAAGCGGCCTGTCCACCGAGAATTCCCCGTGAGCAGATTGCGGCCTTCCTATTCGTGCACGAGGGGCAAAAAGACACGGAAGATTTCAAACAAGTCTTGTTGGCTAAATATTGAACATTCAGACATAACAAGAAAGGCACGATTTCAAACAAGTATTGTTGGCTAAATATTGAACATTCAGACATTACCGTATTCCTACATTCTATGTTCATTCTATGTTCATTCTACCATAATGGTGACACCGTATAACGCTATTAGAAAATTTAACACAAAGAGCATACCGTGGTGAAACTCTTATGGTCATTCTACTGTGCTGTTAATAAATATTAGAAATTCAACTAATGTGTGTCAGTGTTCACTCTATGGTATGGGTTGGCCCTGAAAAGGGCCGTTAGGAAGTACAGAAGGTTGATCATCAGATAGTTTACGACCGGTAGATTCTTTTCACTCTACATACGTTTCTCCGACACACAGGGCACCGTAAAGCCACATGAAAGGCTCCTGTGTCTGGGCAGTGGCAGCACTCCGCATTGGTTAAGAAGCTTAGAAGACAAGTACCACATACGGCTAGGTGTCCACACTGGAAAAAGGCGTACCCCGTCTCAGCGTCCTGGCAGATGGTGCATGTGGATTTCCTTATCTCGTTATCCAGTCGGAGGCGTAGTTTAGCCTTCTCCTCTTCCACTTCTTGAAGATGTTGTCTTAGCTGTACCAACTGGGTCCCCTCGGGTGGTGGTGTGGACTGCGTAGCCGTCGTTGTGGTAGCAGGCGAAGCTGTAGTTGCTGGTGGGCTCATGCTGCGTGTGTTTAACACCCTATTGTGGACGATGTGGCGTCTGTACATCTTCTTCGTCTTCATCTATGTCTGTAATATCATCATCGTCCGCATCCAGAGTGTCCAGTTCCCTCAATTCTCCCGCCGTCTCCCGAGTGAGTACTCGATTGATCGGGCCATTAGTCTAGGATCTTGTAGTCCATGTGCCAGGGCTTGGTCCCTCACAGCTTCAGCCTGTTCCCTCAAAGCGTTATGGTTTAGTTCCCTCGCCAAAATTTCATCAGTCATGTTCATTGCGTCGAAGAGTGCACGTCTAGCAGCCATGATGTGGTTGGCATGAATTTGTGTAGCAGACGACCGAAAGCCCGCTTTTTATTCTCTACCGTAAAGAACCCGGCTGAGTGCGCGCGAACGTCAGCGAAATATGTCTAGACAGCATGGCCAGAAAGAAAGACAAAATGGTCTGTGCTTTCTGCAAGATTTGGAAGCGGGCTAAATTTTTAATAAACACGAGTTGAGATCTAAAACAACTTTAAATTGATACCTTGGTATGTTATCGTGTAACCCTGAAAATTTCAGAGAGCTAACGGCTGCATAAATATATGTTTTCTTCATTTTCCACCTTTCAAAGGCCCAATTTCACCTGTACAGCTGTGTTAAAAGTACGGTAAACTTGGAATAAATGGGCTTACGGCTCTTAAAACACTTTAGCTTTCTACCTTACCACGTTAGTGT
The DNA here is from genome assembly GCA_036873755.1 of Hanleya hanleyi. NCBI lineage: Eukaryota > Metazoa > Mollusca > Polyplacophora > Lepidopleurida > Hanleyidae > Hanleya > Hanleya hanleyi. Next base: position 62,513 of record JAVTVY010017984.1, read on the forward strand.
GTCATTCTAAAAAAATTCGGGAGGTTTATAGATGGAGAAATGTGATTTTTTTTGTTTCCAATCCTCTAGTGTGAAAACAACCATTGACACCCATAGCTGTATTCGGTCCCATACTCTAAACCCTGCAGTTTCCATCACGCAGCGATCACGTGAACATGTACAGGCTATTTTGATTGATGGGAATGCGTGTATCTGTTCATTCATCCGGGGACTTGTTTACATCCGTGTACATACGGGACCTTGTACATGTAGTGCTCACGTGATCGCTGCGTGATGGAAACTGCAGGGTTTAGAGTATGGCACCGAACACAGCTATGGGTGTCAATGGTTGTTTTTACACTAGATGATTGGAAACAAAAAAAATCACATTTCCCCAGCTATAAATCTCCCGAATTCTTTTAGAATGACACACTAACGTGGTAAGGTAGAAACCTAAAGTGTTTTAAGAGCCGTAAGTGCATTTATTTCAAGTTTACCGTACTTTCAACACAGCCGTACAGGTGAAATTGGGCCTTCGAAATGTGGAAAATGAAGAAAAAATATATTTATGCAGCCGTTAGCCCTATGAAATTTTCAGGGTTACACGATAACATACCAAGGTATAAATTTAAAATTGTTTTAGATCTCAACTCGCGTTTATTAAAAATTTAGCCCACTTCCAAATCTTGTAGAATCTTTCTTTCTGGCCATGCTGTCTAGACAGATTTCGCTGACGTCCGCGCGCACTCAGCCGGGTTCTTTACGATAGAGAATAAAAAGCGGGCTGTCGGTCGTCTGCTACACACATTCATGCCAACCACTTCATGACTGATGCTAGACGTGTACTCTTCAACATGCAATATCTTGACGAAGCAACGGGTGAATTCATCGATATCGAAGTTTCGCAACAAGATCAGCAATATCTTGACGACGCAGCAGGTGAATTCATCGATATCGAAGTGACCACACAAGACAATAGTACCAACGAGGGTTGGCTGGAGGAGATTATAGACAATCTGTTGAGAGAAGAGGTAAAAGAAGAATTACAAGCGTGTGGTCCGTCATTCATAATTCAGCCGTCGTCCATTAGAGAATATCCGCGTCCATAATCCAAAGATCTATTCCATATCCATATAACAGTATTAGCACCAAATTCAAAAAGACAATGATAGTATACATAAACATAGGCTTGTTTCCTGCAAGAGAGAAGCGGTCAACAGTTTTCAATGATGCCGGCAAGACATCATGATGTTTCAAAAATATCAAATCCGTATCGCTGATCAGTATTCTTAATCCATAATATTCGTTGTAAACTCGTCATCTAAAGAATGATGTATCTCAGTCACGCTTTGATTGTGACTGTTCATATGAGTACCATGAGGATCTTGAAGTACATGGGTTCATACGGCCCCTAGCCCCAGGTTAAGTGGAATTAGACACAAGTTACGAAACGTAACGCCATAGATCTTGCACGCTACGCTCGTATTTTGCTATCAGCATGCGATATGTATCGCCAAATTTGAGAAACTTTGAGTGGAGGCGCTTGGTCGTGTAGCCCTGTTTTATAAGTTTCTGCAACAAAGTTTTGTGACGTTGATTAAAATCATCACATTTAACACAGGATCGAGCATATGCAGGTCCCACTGGAATATTACTGTCCAGAAAGGGATAGTTTACGATGTCGAAATTGTAATCATGTCTTTTGTCATACACTCGACGAGAGAGAAGGCCCGCTTCATTTTTATAGAGATATAGGTCTAAATATGATGTGCCTGTAGGGTTATCTGTAGTTTCCTTCAACCAGTAAGCGTGACATATATCCTTCACCGCGCTAGCCTACATAGCGATTAATTCACAGCGAGAAGATCGTCTATATAGCGTTTGGTGAATGAGAAGGAAACTGGGGCTTTGAATGATCGGTTTTTGAAAGCCTCAGCATATAGTCATATTCATAGAAGAGAATGAGATATAGTCACAATAGTGCAATTAGTACCCATTGAATACCTTATGCCAAGTTGATATATTGTAAGCCACAAATTTCACATGTAGATATTATTACGAGAAAACGCCAACTCATAAACAAAGCAGAAACATCCCATGAATGATATCTCCTGTATGTAGTAGAGCTAAAGAATGCTTTATGGCATCCGACATTAATATATCTACGGTCAGTTTTCTTGAACACAGATACTATTAATGAACTTAGACGGTCAATAAGGTCCTGATGAGGGATTGTAGTATAGAGAGTCGAGAAATCCCATGTGGATACATGTCTATACGGTATGTTACCTTTAGAATCAAGTTCATCCGTAAGATATTTTGAGTTTTTCAATATCCACATACATTCAGCGCCAGAGGTTTTAGAAATAGTGGCGCAATACCTTTCCCAAAATGTGTTTACCTCCTGAAGGGCCCTCGTCAACAGGGTTGAAAGAAGCTTGGTGGTGCAGCTTCTAGAACCAGCTATGAATCTAGCTTTGTATGGTGATTTATGCGTTTTGGGGGTCCAGTATACTTTTGGTATATCATTATGTTTGGTTGGAATACAAATACCTCTTTCCTTGAGAAACGTTTTGTGATTGTTAAATAAATCTTCCAGAGTAAATGCAGTTTGAAAGTAACTAGACGTATTTGATGACAATATGTTTACACTCAATTCTTCAACCAGCACCTGGTAATAGTAATATTTACATATGAATATTATATTGTTTGGAGCTTTGTCTGCTGGGACTATGACGAATTTACTCTGAAGATTTGCAAGAACTTCTTGCGAATTGGGGCTTCTCAGTACCTGTTTTGCTTGGGGAAGGGTACTTCTGTCAATATGGCGGATTGTTTCAACGATCTTGCTCTTGGTGAGTTCCAGCCAATCAGCGAGTACTGTAGATTCAACTTTTTCTCGCTTAGACCAATCAATAACGTACTGTTCCAAAGCAGACAGGACTATCTTCTGGTCGGCCCTCTGATTTATATTTCTCGGCTCTCTATATTTAGGTCCCTTCATCAGGAGTAATCTTAGGTCCTCATCACTCACCACATCAAGATCACCAGTCACAACATGTTTGCATGGTGTATAGATAAAGTTCGACGAATCACAATCACAACTATAGCCGCCCGACGTGTATAAGTTCCAGTCAAACTCCTTGACAGCATTAGAGTAATTGAATATTTTGGTGGCTATAGATTTAGTATACTTATATGAAATGCACGGAGGTTCTGTGAACTTAAAATAGTTTGGTACAGTGTTGCGTACCTATAGATCATTCAGGATTCGAGGTAAATTAATAATGTCCAGTCTTTTATCCAAGTAGTTGAGTTTCAAGAAAAACCGATCTTGGGATGTTTCGATTATGTTCACTGGACGATACAACCGAAAATACGCTATATCTTGACATACTTTAGTGATTTTGGGTGGTATTATATTTTCTGAAGATGCAGATTGTTGTATATCTCTGGCTATATGATTTAAAGCTCTCAGAGGTAACACATACAGAACTGTACGTAAGCTATGTGTACTATTGGGTGTGTTAGTTAAACCCACTAAGTAATTTAAAGTGATATGATCGTGAATCATCGCACTATTAAACTTTCTCCAACCATGGCTGCGATGCCTCCGTTGATGGGGTTTAAATGGCTGGGTAACATTGGATATATTTGAACGGCGGTTTGTAACATTGCCGAACCCACTGACATTATCATTTAAACCATACGGAAACACTGACCCAAGCTCTAGCATCCAGAATAGTTCCCGCTCTCGGATTTTTCTCTCAAATCCAAAGGGGGAATCCTTGGTAGATGGATGGACGACGTCTATGATCTGGATACTAAAGTTGTCCCAGCCATGGTCGGGTCCAGAAAAATGCTTACCTATAAGCAATTGCTTTTTCCTAACGGATTTTCTGTGACCATTCACCCTAAGATGGAGTGTTTGGGTGGTCTTGCCAACATACTGTTGACCACACTTCTTACAGGAAACTAAATAAATACAGTTTGTAGTAGAACAACTAAGATCAACATACGAGTTTACAGAATATGAGTTACCAGTTAACGCGGAACTAAATGACGCTGAAGTATTAAAGAGTGGACACGTGAGACATCCACGGTGTCCACATATAGAAATCTTGAAGTTATTACATGTAGCATTCGGTGCTAAACAATCATCAAGCGCAATGTTACAAGGTTTGATGTCGTGACCTTGCTTTGCGGTCAGAAATATATCTGTCATTTGGATTGAAAAAGGTCTTAGTGCATTTCGAACTATTAGAGACTCGGCCGAGAAACCTGCACGTCTGTCTTACTATATTTTCTTTCTGTTGTATCCATTATGAGTGTTGGGTGTGCAGGGGCCCGGCCTCGGGGACAACTTATCCACCAGCAGAATCCAGGCATACACAGGTTAAAATTACAAGCGTCTGGGCCGTCATTCATAATTCAGCCGTCGTCCGTTAGAGAATATTCGCGTCCATAATCCAAAGACCTATTCCATATTCCATATAACAGTATTAGCACCAAATTCAAAAAGACAACCATAGTATACATAAACATAGGCTTGTTTCCTGCAAGAGAGAAGCGGTCAACAGTTTTCAATGATGCCGGCAAGACATCAAGATGTTCCAAAAATATCAAATCCGTATCGCTGATCAGTATTCTTAATCCATAATATTCGTTGTAAAGTCGTCATCTAAAGAATGATGTATCTCAGTCACGCTTTGATTGTGACTGTTCATATGAGTACCATGAGGATCTTGAGTACATGGGTTCATACGGCCCCTAGCCCCGGGTTAAGCGGAATTAGACACAAGTTACGAAACGTAACGCCATAGATCTTGCACGCTACGCTCGTATTTTGCTATCAGCATGCGATATATATCGCCAAATTTGAGAAACTTTGAGTGGAGGCGCTTGGTCGTGTAGCCCTGTTTTATAAGTTTCTGCAACAAAGTTTTGTGACGTTGATTAAAATCGTCACATTTAACACAGGATCGAGCAAATGCTACTAGGCGTGATATGTATACGCCATATGCAGGTCCCACTGGAATATTACTGTCCAGAAAGTGACAGTTTACGATGTCGAAATTGTAATCATCTCTTTTGTCATACACTCGACGAGAGAGAAGGCCCGCTTCATTTTTATAGAGATATAGGTCTAAATATGATGTGCCTGTAGGGTTATCTGTAGTTTCCTTCAAATCCAGTGAAGGTGGATATATATCCTTCACTGCGTCAATTATATAGCGATTATCCACAACGAGAAGATCGTCTATATAGCGTTTGGTGAATGAGAAGGAACGGGCTTTGAATGGATCGGTTTTTAAAAGCGCCTGCATATAGTCATATTCATAAGAGAACAGATATAGGTCAGCCAACAGGGGTGCACAATCAGTACCCATTGGAATACCTATATGCTGCTGATATATTGTGTTGCCAAATTTTACATAGATATTATTAATTAGAAATTCAAGCAACTCTATAAACAAAGAAGCATCCCATGAATGATATCTCCTGTATGTAGTAGAGCTAAAGAATGCTTTATGGCTTCCGACATTAATATATCTACGGTCAGTTTTCTTGAACACAGATACTATTAATGAACTTAGACGGTCAATAAGGTCCTGATGAGGGATTGTAGTATAGAGAGTCGAGAAATCCCATGTGGATACATGTCTATACGGTATGTTACCTTTAGAATCAAGTTCTTCCGTAAGACATTTTGAGTTTTTCAATATCCACATACATTCAACGCCAGAGCTTTTAGAAATAGTGGCGCAATACCTTTCCCAAAATGTTTTTACCTCCTGAAGGGCCCTCGTCAACAGGGTTGAAAGAAGCTGTGGTGCAGCTTCTAGAACCAGCTATGAATCTAGCTTTGTATTGTGATTTATGCATTTTGGGGGTCCAGTATTCTTTTGGGATATCATTATGTTTGGTTGGAATACAAATACCTCTTTCCTTGAGAAACATTTTGTGATTGTTAAATAAATCTTCCAGAGTAAATGCAGTTTGAGAGTAACTAGACGTATTTGATGACGATATGTTTACACTCAATTCTTCAACCAGCACCTGGTAATAGTAATATTTACATATGAATATTATATTATTTGGAGCTTTATCTGCTGGGACTATGACGAATTTACTCCGGAAATTTGCTAGAACTTCTTGCGAATTGGGAATTCTCAGTACTTGTTTTGCTTGGGGAAGTGTACTTCTGTCAATATGGCGGATTGTTTCAACGACCTTGCTCTTGGTGAGTTCCAGCCAATCAGCGAGTACTGTAGGTTCAACTTTTTCTCGCTTAGTCCAATCAATAACGTACTGTTCCAAAGCAGACAGGACTATCTTCTGGTCGGCCCCCAGATTTATATTTCTCGGCTCTCTATATTTAGGTCCCTTCATCAGGAGTAATCTTAGGTCCTCATCACTCACCACATCAAGATCACCAGTCACAACAGGCTTGCATGGTGTATAGATAAAGTTGACGAATCACAATCACAGATAGCCCCCCGACGTGTATAAGTTCCAGTCAAACTCCTTGACAGCATTGCGAGATCGTGCAAGATCTATGGCGCTACCTTTCGTAACTTGTGTCTAATTCCGCTTAACCCGGGGCTAGGGGCCGTATGAACCCATGTACTTCAAGATCCTCATGGTACTCATATGAACAGCCACAATCAAAGCGTGACTGAGATACATCTTTTTTAGATGACGACTCTATAACGAATATTATGGATTAAGAATACTGATCAGCGATACGAATTTGATATTTTTGGAACATCATGATGTCTTGCCGGCATCATTGAAAACTGTTGACCGCTTCTCTCTTGCAGGAAACAAGCCTATGTTTATGTATACTATGATTGTCTTTTTGAATTTGGTGCTAATACTGTTATGTGGAAAATGGAATAGGTCTTTGGATTATGGACGCGGATATTCTCTACTGGACGACGGCTGGATTATGAATGACGGACTAGGCGCTTGTAATTAGAGTAATTGAATATGTTGGTGGCTATAGATTTAGTATACTTATATGAAATGCACGGAGGTTCTGTGAACTTAAAATAGTTTGGTACTGTGTTGCGTACCTCTGGATCATTCAGGATTCGAGGTAAATTAATAATGTCCAGTCCTTTATCCAAGTAGTTGAGTTTCAAGAAAAGCCGATCTTGGGATGTTTCGATTATGTTCACTGGACCATACAACCGAAAATACGCTATATCTTGACAAACTTTAGTGATTTTGGGTGGTATTATATTTCCTGAAGATGCAGATTGTTGTATATCTCTGGCTATATGATTTAAAGCTCTCAGAGGTAACACATACAGAACTGTACGTAAGCTATGTGTACTATTGGGTGTGTTAGTTAAACCCACTAAGTAATTTAAAGTGATATGATCGTGAATCATCGCACTATTAAACTTTCTCCAACCATGGCTGCGATGTCTCCATTGATGGGGTTTAAATAGCTGGGTAATATTGGATATATTTGAACGGCGGTTTGTAACATTGCCGAACCCACTGACATTATCATTTAAACCATACGGAAACACTGACCCAAGCTCTAGCATCCAGAATAGTTCCCGCTCTCGGATTTTTCTCTCAAATCCAAAGGGGGAATCCTTAGTAGATGGATAGACGACGTCTATGATCTGGATACTAAAGTTGTCCCAGCCATGGTCGGGTCCAGAAAAATGCTTACCTATAAGCAATTGCTTTTTCCTAACGGATTTTCTGTGACCATTCACCGTTAGATGGAGTCTTTGGGTGGTCTAGCCAACATACTGTTGACCACACTTATTACAGGAAACTAAATAAATACAGTTTGTAGTAGAACAATTAAGATCAACATACGAGTTTACAGAATATGAGTTACCAGTTAACGCGGAACTAAATGACGCTGAAGTATTAAAGAGTGGACACGTGAGACATCCACGGTGTCTACATATAGAAAGCTTGAAATTAATACATGTGGAATTCGGTGCTAAACAATCGTCACGCGCAATGTTAC